>JADRCD010197139.1:0-27472 GCA_019843815.1 Montemys delectorum | reverse complement strand
GCCTGACCTAGGGTGTGAGCAGTCCAGCTGTGAGCCTGACCTAGGGTATGAGCAGTCCATCTGTGAGGCTGACCTAGGGTGTGAGCAGTCCAGCTGTGAGGCTGACATAAGGTATGAGCAGTCCAGCTGTGAGGCTGACCTAGGGTGTGAGCAGTCCAGCTGTGAGCCTGACCTAGGGTGTGAGCAGCCCAGCTGTGAGCCAGACTTAGGGTGTGAGCAGTCCATCTGTGAGCCTGACCTAGGGTGTGAGCAGCCCAGCTGTGAGGCTGACCTAGGGTGTGGCAGAACAGCTGGTAGACACTTTAAACTTGCCTCTTCCTCTCAAACTATAGGATTTGATTAGGACATCAACAAATTTAAAAAATAATTTTTCTCCTGCTATGAAAATACTCTACAACACACCATATGCCATTACCAACAATCCCGTAAATATGTTGGAAATTTAATTCATGCAAACACAAGAATTCTGTAAAGGTCCCAGCACTGTCTTTACAGGCGGCCTTCTACATAGAGGTGGGGGAGAGAGCAAGAACAAAAGGAGGAGAGAGGGAGGAATGGAAGGATCTGGCCTTTCTTTCTTTTGTAGAGTTTTTAAGAAATACATTCTGAATCCTAAAGACTACCCTTAGTAATAGGAAAATCTAACACAAATCAGTTTTCTTCATTTATGGACATTTTTCACAGTAATGGGCTTTTACCAGAAAGGGCCTGTATATTGTGTTACTTCCAATAGCTACTTTTTCAAATGTTACTTGTTTGCCTTGTTTCACTGAAGTTGAAGAATCTTGCTAAAAGGCAAATTTATTAAATTAGTTAGAAAGAGAAAAATCAATGCTGAGGGACAAAACAATCATGCATATCTTAGTAAGTGGCAACTCTATCCTGCTCAGACCCCACTCCAAGGACCTCAGGAGCCCTAGGGAACTTGAATTTTCTTTGAAGTCCACCAGATAGTAAATACTTACCTTGGGGTTTGAATCACCTTCTGATTAAATTAATAAATTGTTCTTAAACACTTCGTAGGCATTATGGGTTGTGTCCAGTAATTGAAGGTAAAATTTTGGCAAGTAAGCCTGGTGTAGTAGTACATACCTTTCATCCCGGCACACAGGAGGCAGATCTCTGAGTCTGTGGATAGCCTGGTCTACATAGTGAGTTCCAGGCCAGCCAGAACTACATAGTGAGATCCCATTAAAAGAACAAAATTGGGATTTGGGGGCAAGAAGATTTCTGCTTTGAACAAAGATGGGATTGCATGTTAACAGCTGCCACTTCATTCAGCTTAATGAGTCAGATTGTAAAACAGATAAAAGAATGATAACCTGAGATATCAACTCCAACTTGCAATCACAGAGGATTTTGGAGAAGTTGGTATCTAAGGTGATTATCAACATGAATTCTAAGAAAGGATGAGAAAGGAAATAGCCCTCTAGGTTGCAGACAGTCTTGCGTGGTCTGGATCACAGAACTTCACATCCTTTCCCCCAACTTGCTTTTGTCATGGTTTTTTCCCAGCAACAGAAAGTAGAGTAAAGGCTTTCAATGCTGAGACCTCAGTTCCCAATCCAGTACCACTTAGAGACCCACTGGAAACTACTTTTTGTTTTGTTTTGTTTTGTTTTTTTATTTTTTTGAAACAGGGTTTCTCTGTATAGCCCTGGCTGTCCTGCAACTCACTCTGTAGGCTGGCCTCGAACTCAGAAATCTGCTTGCCTCTGCCTCCCAAGTGCTGGGATTAAAGGCCTGCGCCACCACTGCCGGGCAAGAAGTTACTTCTTGAAGAAACTCTGAGGTTTGACCTTTGCACATTTGGGTAAAACTGGAAGAGGATTTCCTGTTAGTTCTTAAAAGCTTACCTGTGTCTGGGAAACAGGTTTAAGGGCCACAAGGATGTCTGCAGTAATAGCTGTGTGGTGGCAGCAGCACTTCAGGTGTCTGTTAGCCCTGTCCCAGCACAGCCAGCCCACAGCCTCACACGGCTGGGCTGGGCTACCTACCACTTAGCCCTTTTACATATTTCATTTTGGTCCTGGCACCTAGGAGCCATCTTTATAGCAAATTCAGACCATCCTCTGAAATCCTACCATGGTATTAAAACTTCTATCACTAAAGAGTATTTATGGACCAACCTATTAGACTAGCCTCCTTGATCAAGGCCCTTTAAAATCCTGTCACATGCATCCTCTCTGGCTCCTTACCAGGACATGCTAAACCTTGCAGTATCAGGCTCAGTTGGTTATATTGAAATTCAAGATTAAGTCTAGAACTGAAGACTTGGAGGGAAATATACAAAGGTGTGATTGTTTGGAGGACCATGCTGTCATGTCTCCCAAGAGCCAACTCTGCAGTCTTCTGAGTGTAAGATACTAATAGGGAAAAACAGCTTTGGAATTGGGGGTGGGGGATCCACTTAGATGTCATGTCTGAGAAGGTCCCATTCTTTTAAACCATGCTTTAAGTAAACTGTTAGCTTTTCTTTCCTGAGTCCATTGATCCTGGCTAGATTTTTATTAACTTAACCAAAGCTAGAAATCATTTAATAAGGAAAAGGCTCCCAACAGACTGCCCTGTGGGCAAGCCTATAGAGTATTTTCTTGATTAATGATTGATATGGTGGGCCCAGCCCATGGTGGGGGTGGGGGGCCAGCATCGATTCCTGGGCAGGTTGTTCTGAGTGGTATAAGAAAGCAAGCTGAGCAAGCCAATAAGCAGCTTCCCACACATGGTTTCTTACTTCAGCTTCTTAGGTTCCTGCCTTGAATTCCAGCCCTTATATTGATAATGAATTGTGATGTAGAAGTGTACATTCAAACTCTTCCCTCACCAAATTGCTTTTGGTCATGGCTTTTTATGCATCAATAGAAACTGTCACTAAGACACTATTTCTGTCAAGAAAGGAATTACAGAATGAGAAGTCTGCGTTGCACCACATCCGAGATCTGTTGCAGCAATGATGGTGTGTAAGCACACAGCACACACTGCAAGAGCCCCCAGTATAACACAGAGCAGGAGATGTCCAGAGAAAAAGCATCTTCTGGCCCTATGCGTCTGGTTTATATACAGTTTTTAATATGGTGTGGGGCAGGGCTGGGTTCCTTTTCTCTTTCTTGAATAGGACTGGGCAGAATACATTTAGCCAGCTGGATCATTTTATGTGACAGTAGGGACTTGACTGGATGATATAGGGCCTTCGAAATTCCCAGAAGCCAACTGAGCCATCATGAAAACTGTATGTAGCAATCGTTCATCTCCTACTTCCTCCAGAGCACTTTTCTGTTGTGGGGACTGAGTCAATCATCCTCATCCCCTCTCTCCCCCCACTCCTTTACTCCAGCTGTTGCAATGAACAGCTTTGTTCTACCCACCACCCAACCATGTTACACTCTAGCCTATAGCATAAACCCAAGTGACCATAGATTTGCACTGAAAACATGAGTCAAAAGACATATTCTCCTTTTAAATTTCTCAAGTATTTTATCACAGCAACAAAAACTCTTAAAAGATCATGTTAATGTGGGTTACTATAAAAATAACTGGCTTGTGAGATTAAAACATGGAGTTACCTTGGTTACAGGTAAGTTGAGTTTTAGATACCCAGGGGACTGCTGAATTAGACACTAGCTTTTTGTTCAGTATGTCAATAGTATAGTTAATATTTGCATTTTGATACAAGCTGTAGCTCTTTCTTGCCAAGTGTGCTCTTTTAAAATTGACTTTACTAGCCTTTTATTATGGCTTCTAAACTTTGAATCATTGCTATTAAGGGCCTTCATTCTAACAAATACTAAAAGTTGTGATTTTTTTCATCCCAAGCCTCAGAAGCACTTTACAAAAAGCTGCATGCAATATTTCACAAAGGTTGTCATGTGGACTGCTTCTCAGTCCCATGAGCTGTACCATGTCTAAGATCTATCAACAGTTTGTAACCTACCAAGAAGGCATTCATTTGGGACAAGGGCCATACATAATTAACATTTTCTACAGAAATTAAGGCAGAAGGCAATTAATTACATTCACTAGTCTAGTAGAGTCTCATGCGATATGAACAAGACTACTACTTGCGCATACCACTGCACAAAGCAATGTTTAACATAAACGCTTAATTGTGACTTAGGGGGAAGTAATGAAAGTTGTGCACAAAACCAAACACTAAACTAATACAAATATATCCCCAAAATATCAGTGACTCTATGACTTCTGAACACTTGCCAAAGTTTTATCTTTAACAGTGTAAGGATTGATAGCAAAGCTTAGACATTTAACATTACATCACCATGGATCTTCAAATGTGTGGTGGATAGTTCTCTAAATTGTTGGGTTCACTCCAAAGTGAAAAACTCTGTGAGAATATGTGTAAGAACTTATTTGGGCTATTACAAACATTTCTATGAAAACTAAACATGTCTCTTCTTCCCATGGGTGGTCTCACAGCAAATGAACACAGCATTCACTGCACTTTTTCTGCGTGGATGATTTGCAACCAAGAGCCCAGCATATCTGTGACACTGGTGCTGTGATAGCCATAGTGCTGATGTGATGTTCACACCCATCTAAGTGAGAAAGTCTGAAGCAGCGACCTGCAAAGGGAGCACACAGGCTTCGTGGGGAATATGGCTTCCTTAGCAGTGAAGAGGTTGGCATTCATTCACCCTTAAAATTCTCCGCTAGAAATTTCAAATTAAGCTGGTAGGAAAATTATTTTCAACTATTTTAAATTCTATGCATGCAAATCCTGCCTCTAGTGCTTGTACAATGAGTTGAACAAAGATAATATTTTGAAATATAAAATATCTAATATCAACTATGAAAATTATCACTATAACTACCCATGCATGCTAATAAGCTGATGAGGTCAAAATAGCCTAAATTAATTAATTATTCTTTAGTTTAAAAAAGGATAATTCTTTGAATCTACCAACAAAACATTTCTACTGGCACTTGAAAGTGATTTTCTCTTCACAAAACTTTTTTCTCTTTCTATCAGACACTTTGATCTCATGAAGATGGCAAACCTAAGACACTGTAACTCTTGTTGACCGGGCGAAGAAAAAGATGTTCTCAAAGATGAGAGATATTTGTGTGTGTAAATTTTAATAAAAACAAAACACACATTAGTAGTGCCATATGTTTAATGTTGAAGAATTTGAAGTATAAAAATTAAACAACACATGATTTCAACATTTAAAAAACATTAACACTTCTTATGTAAACAATGTAATGAATATCAAAACATAAATGAATTATAACTATAAAAACCTTAAATATATTAACAGCAAAGTTATAATTTATTTCTGTAACAAATATTAACTAAAATATTTGCTTACTTTCAAGGACCACAATGGTAGACTGATTTTTATTACTACTGCCAAAAATTTGCATCTTAATCTTTTTTGTCTCATCATTTCTTTCTACATAATAGTTAGATGCTTCTGGTTACATAACTGTTTCAAACTCCACTATAGATAGCGATCCTTGGTAATCTAAGCTAGTACAACCACTGTCTTTAAGTACTTCAATATTTGTAAAATGCTGGTTTACAAAGTTGTTATACAAAAAAACATAAACTGCTGGAATCCTCTCATGTTTGGGAATTAGAAACCCCCAAAGTTTTAAAAAACAGTAGTAGCTTGCTATCACTGAATAACTTTTAATTGCATTTCTGCAAATCCTACTACTCTTCTCATTCTGAATTATAGCTGTTTAATATGTTAAAATATTTGTTTTAAAGTCAAATGTGCAAACCCAATTCTAAAATACAACAGTATTTTAATTTTCATGCCTTATACAAAGAAAAGTTTACACTAATATATCCAGACTTTCTTCAGAAGAATGAGGCCTGATTGGAGATATATAGTCGTTGTCCAACATGGCTGCCATTAGCAAGTGATATTGTTGGTGACAAGGGATAGCTTGGATAAGAATAAGGCCTTGACGTGTAAGGAAGCACGCTGGGAGTCCCAGAAGAGAGGGTAGCGCTAACAGGGGAAAGACTATTTATTGAGCTGCGACGGAAATTGTAGTCTGTAAATAAATATATGAACAATTATGCTGCACATCTTTGTGGACACAAATTTAATTCAAAAGACAAAACATTCAAATGACAATCATGTTTTAACATAATGTTCTAACATTTAAATACCTGATGACACTGTAATGGTGGTAGATTACTATCACTGCAGTGGGAACACTGGCAGTTACATCAAGTCAGGGTTCTTTCCTTAACTGACAACACTGTTTGAAAGGTCTTATTACAGTGCATTTTGGTTATCTTTTTCTTTTTAACACAGAAAAAGAGAACCTCTGATTTCTCTTTAATCAACAAAAAGCTTCTGTTAAATTGGACCTGACGCCAAGGGTAGATCATGAAGAAAAAGATAAAAGAACAGTGAATTCAGTTTCTTTTCGTTTTTCCTTTGTTTTAACCATATTAAGTATAAAGCCAGCATACGCATTTTCCCCTGGACTTCTGGTATAAACTAACTGTCCAAATTTCATTATTTAAATGCTGGCATAAACATTCATACAACTAAATATCAATTTAACATTAGAGTCTCACTGGTACCACAAAACAGTAAGATGAATCATCTCTACCAAAAAACCATCAAAAACCATTATCAACTTAATAGGATAGAAAATTATCCAAAATTAACCAAATTTATATTAAAACAATTATATTTGAAATATTAATTTCAAACAAACGTTCATCTTATGTACCAATAATTTCCTGCTTCCTTAATTGTAGTAATTCTGTATGTGTGTGTTTTATTGACCAAATTTGTAGATCCTGTACTTTCCAAAAACTCAACTATGCTCTTTACTACAGCATAAGTCAAAGTGGTGACTGTGTTTGTAAAACAATCATTTTTAAAAGCTGTATTACTGTTGGAATGGAAGAAATGGAGTAAGATCATTTAATATACAGGTCAAGCTTTCGCTCTCCAATATCATTCACTATGAGGTCTATAACACATGAGCATTAACTTAATGTTGTCATGAAACTTAATGTTTAACGAACAGGAATGAGACCAACTGCAGGAGAATAAGCTCAAGCAACATCAGAAAGGACCTATTTAAGAAAAAAATAAAAAAGTGAAAATCAGTTGTAAATAGGTTTAATTGCTAGCATTGTAAAACTCTAAATGTAAATGAATGGTACCACAAGGTCAATAAAGCAGGTTGTTTTAAGAAAATATAAACATGTTTTGAAATGTCCAAAGCAATGTTCAAAATATTTTGGGTATTTTGAAATGAGAAATTACTTTGAAATCACTTGCTTTTCTAACATCAGCTTTATTTCTTCTTTACAAGATTCTTCTTTACTCAAAGATTAAATATTAAAATATTAACTGAAACATTAGATCTACTATGTATTAATGAAGACTATGTATTAATTAATGTATTAAAATTTCTGATTATTGCTGATGATTATTATGCAAATCTAGTACCTTAGCAGCCACATACTTTTAATGCACCTGGCTCTTTAAATTACACTAATTTAGTAATCAACATGATTGAGAAGTGACTTCAGTAGATAAGAAATATAGTTTTCAAATATATATCATGCTTTCTTTGAGTTTATATCCACAGAAGGGGTAATGGAGCCTACTTGTAAAATGTGAGCTCAGAAGATATTTCCAGGAGAAGATTTAAAAGCAAGCTCAATAGCCAGCTATGAGCATAATACTTAAGTGTTTCTGGTAGTCTTCTACCATACAGCTTTACACAAGCACACATTACCTGCTATATTCTCACTAAAAATACTACATTAAATCCCAAATTAAAAGTTTACTCAAAATATTATTTGTGTAAGATGATATGAGACAACTACTATGGGAATTGAGCAAGAGAACGCCTTCAGTTAAATGCTTGTAAAGATTTTACAAGTACTTCATAAGTGAACCCCTATTCTTAAAACCACTATGAACACAAGTATTTTCAGAAAAACATCTGGGTGATTAGAAAACAGAACACATGTAAAATAAGATATTAAGTCAAATGTAAAGTGAAACTGTATGGCTGAATAAACCTAGGAGTAGGTGCCCATTCCTTATTTATAACTGACATAGAAAACAACGCACAAGAAGAAAAATGAACAAACAAGTTAAAATTCCAATGATGTTCATACTCAACCCCACCCTGTCCCAGGTTTTCCTCTTCAGGTACATCCTCAACTCTTCAGTCTCCTATTTCAGATCCAAATTGATCTGTATATCCTTTATAATGAGTGCTAGAGAACCAACTTCAGAGTTTAAATGTTATACTTCATGTAATTCATGTCTGAATACTTAAAACAGAGGTTCAATTTCCAAACAATAGAAGGCATATGCCTTCATTTAATTTTGATAAGTATATAAGCTATGTCATCCACAATGAACATATTAAAAAAAAAAAAAAAAACCCAAGCCACCTGTCTCTTCAGTTAATGGTCCTATAGGCAAGCTCACATTCTGATTTTTTGGGAGGTTGTGGGGGGGACTTTTGAGACAGAGTTTCTCTGTATAGCCCTGGCTGTCCTGGAACTCACTCTGTAGACCAGGCTGGCCTTGAACTCTGAAATCCGGCCTCCCAAGTGCTGGGATTAAAGGTGTGCACCACCACTGCCCAGGCACATTCTGATTTCTATCACCTTGGATTAATTCATCTGTTTTTGGATTTCATTGTTTTAAAAATAACTTCTATTTCTAGCTTCTTTTGTTCAATATAACCTCTACGATTCATGCTACTATTTGAGTAATTTCTACCATTTCATTGTTGAGTATTACTTGGTAATTTAGAATATACCATGATTTTTATGAAGTCACCTGTTGATGAATATGTGAACTTTTCTAACACCGATCTCTTACAAATAAAATATGCTCTATTCTCATTCTTATATAAACTTTTTGTGATGTCTCTTTGCAATGGTAAACAGCTGAGAACAGAGCTGCAGGGGCGTGGGGTAGAGATGATATGCTCTCAAGTTCTTCACTGTGACCACTTTACATTCAAATAGTAAAATCTGAAACTGCCTATTGATCACATCTCCCACAACAGTTGACATGCCAGCACATATACATATACACATAGGGGGTGGATGGTGTTGTACATATCTTACTCTAACTGGTTGTCCTGAAATTCACTTTGTAGAAGAGACTCGCCTTAAATTTGCACTGATTCTACTTCTTCCTCTCAAATGTGGTAACAAGTACACACCACCAAACCTGGCCTAGCAGTTTTAATTACAGCTATGTCAGAAAATGTGATATTGTATTTCACTGTAGTTAGATTCCCTTATGATTAATAATGTGCTCATTACATATTTATACATATATTTGTTCAGATATGCCAAGTCTCTTGGCATATTATGTATAAAATTAGTTTTGTCTTTTGATTATTGATTCTAATAAACTTTTTAATAATCTAATTCCAAATTGAAAACTGAGAACAAGCTAAAACTTTACAAGTCTTTAAATCAAATGATTTCAATTCATATAAATGACCAAAAAAAAAAGACAATTGTTTTAGGTAAACAGACCCACAGGTTCACAGGTAAATAGATTTAAAAAAAAAAAAAAAAAGTTAAAACTTTTAGATCTCCTAATCCTAGCAGAGTTTTGTTTACATTTGGCCAAGCTATTAGAGCAATTTTAGCAGGAAATTTGAAAAAAAAAAAAAAAACACATCTCAAAAAGTCCCCAAAGATCTCCATTTTTAATCGGTAGGAGAACAAAAGTCAAGTCAATTGTGCTATTCTCTTAAGCAGACTGGATGTGACTTGAACTTAATATATTTCCACAACTTCTATTCTCATTGCATGCAGCATCTTAGTTCCTTATGTACTATAAATTTTTGTAATTTCATTTGCATTGGTGGATCAACCATGAAGTGTTTCAATATAATAGAGATTTATTCCCTCCTCTCTCCTTTTCTCTCCCCTCTCTCCCTCCCACTTCCTCCCACTCTGTATCCCCGGACAGTGTCTCCTGTATCCCAGGCTGTTCTTTCACTTGCCATTTACCAAAGATGGGCTTGATTCTGATTCATTTCCCTCCTCTTCCCCATTACTGGGAAATTATAAGAGAACATGACTAATAAAGGCATCCAGCACAAAACATGTTTAGCACAAAAACAAAAGGATGAAGGAGGGCCACATATAAAGAAATCATGCATTGACACTAAAATTTGTCCAGCTGCTTTCCTTCCAAAGAAGCAAGAAGACCAAATAAACCATATTGCAAGTTGTCTATTTGCTCTGTGTACTAAAAGATCCTAACAGCAGACTCCTTCTAATGCTAGTTCTTAGCCATCAGGACAACAGCCTCTGAGAGAAAAAACCATGACCAGTGCTGTACCAGTCTATGCTTCAGGTCAGGCAAAAACTATAGCTCACTATATAGTGTTAGGGTCGGAATGAAGAGAAAAGACTTAGATTAAATAAAGACTGCAACTCTTTTCAAGGTTTCTTTTTTGCCAGTAAACCAATCCTCAGAACCAGTCTTTCCAAGTCAAGCTAAGACTTTAAAAGAAGGTAGCTCTAAAATCACACTGTATGTTTACAACTTAGGTAAGATTTAAGATCTGTAAGTTTAGAAGTTACAGTTTTGCTAAAATCTGTGAGGATAAATTTGCAGTCTAAGATTTAAGTGTCAAGAACAATAAATAGATTTCTCATAGGCATTAATAATGTTACTTGTTTAATAACATTAATATTTGTTTAGTAACAAGTAAAATAAATACTTGTTTAGTGCTTAGTATATGCCAAAAATAACCATACAAGATCAGTTACAAATGAAACCCTTGTAAAAGCAATGCAAGCACTTTCATTACTCCCTTTGATAATAGTGAATTAAGGCACACAATGGTGAAATAACCTACCAGGAACACAGAATTATACAGGGGGCTGATTCCTTTACATGTTAAAAAAAAAGCTTTGGCAAATTACACACTAATATAGAGCACCCCCAACCTCATCTAAAATTTTTTCTTATAGCCTGGTGATAAAACTAAAGACTGAATTGTTATAGAAATAATTTAGAGTCAAAATATTGTTTCAATAATGTACAAAAATAGTCTCATTCTCAGCTTAGTTTGAGAAACACTGGATAATCAAAACATAGCATTCACCCCATATCTGATATTAACAACTATTTAAAAATCCTAGTGGTTCATTTTAGATATCAGAACATTGTCTTGAGCAGAAGTTTGAAAACATCTGAATACAAAAAGCCATTTAACTTTAATTTTTTTTCCTTAATGAGCTCTTCCTAGTAAAGCGATTAGTACAGCTAGTAAAATACAGGGTTTGAGTAGATAATTCTAGGCATTTCCCCATATAGTCATGAGAGGATTAGCTTAAAACTGCTTTTCTGAGAACTACATATACCACAATATTCCTAAGAGATGTTTTCTTACCTGCTTATTTCCTCCAAATTCTTCTACACAGGTCCAGGCTGAAGAGACTGTGTTCCCTGTCTGTAAGCAGTGAAGACAGAAAAGAATTGAGTCTTTAGATTGATGTTATCCCTATCTTGGAAGTGCATGGAATCCTTGATAACTTTAAAACTTTTTGAATGGTAAATAAGAAAAAATGGATAAAAGGGAACAATTGGTAAACAGGTGTCATATCTGGACTCTGAAAAGATCAACAAAGAGAACAGCATTCTGCTATCTAAATGAAAATCATGAGTTAGTACATCATAAAAAAACATTTCTAGGTCAATTAAGTTCTTATTCATCAGTGCATTCAGAAATACTCCCCTACAAAGATAAAGGATTTTTAAAAAAAAAAATAATAAGTAAGGCTGAATGATTTCAGAAAAGATGAGAAACCTAAGCAAACTCAGAAATTGTCAATGTTTTGTAAGTCTAGTTACTCATACATGAAGTATCACTCCCCTCCTGTCTGCAGAAGAGATAGATGACCAAAACAATATCAAACTTCAAAAACCTGCTGGGCACATCACTTTCCTGAGGAAACAACTAAAAGCACATAGGATTCCAGTGTCACAGCCACTCATTTTGGCTGTCATGTCTATGCCTGCAACCTTCCCATCAAGAGTATACATCCAACTTCATGCTAAGAGACTGCATACAAGTATGCACAAGTTAAACATGTCTGATGGTTTCCAAAAACACTGCAGAGTTTTAAGTAACACTTTAAATACAGTGTAAGAATGTCATAATAACTGTTTACTACAGGATGAACTAGGTTAGGTAACATTAATCAATTTTGTTTTAAAACATAAAACAGCTATCTAAAACTATTATCATTGACAACAGCTAAGAGGGTGACAAATTACAGAGCCATGAGCTTAAGTCACACTGAAAATCTAAAGAAATACACCTTTCTTTGAGGAACGTCCTTGTCCCTGTAACAATTGGTCAGTTCTCAAAAGGAAGATGACAAACGGCAAGAAATTCTAATACACAGAAAAATTACTGAAGCTCAGAGGTAACAAAATGGAGAGGAGCTACCCTGGTAAAACTAGTAGAGCAGCAGACTGTACTGAACTGAAGGAGACAGCAAACTGAACATAACTGAACTTACAAAGTGTCTCAATTCCCGTTAAGAATAAGGACAATTTATGATGTGATAAAGCACCTCCATGATAAGGAAATTACTCCTCTCTGAATAAAGGCAATTATCAGTTAGACTTCAAATTCTCTTTAATTTTTCATTTGCAGTATCTGGCATTCAATAAAAACTAATAATATTAGGAATGGACTAGATCAACTAAACCCAACAGAAATAGCAGTCAACAAAAACAAATCTTTAGATAGTTAGACAATAAATTTTCAAACCTGCATATTAAAATAACTATGTCTGGACAGTGGCACAAAACATGTAGAAATACAGGACCCAGAAATAAGCTCATTTTTAATAGACGTGTTTGCTAGTGTGTGTCCAGGGAAGACGGTGATGAAAAGCTAGAAATCTATGATAAATATAATATAAAACTAAACCTCTTCCATACTGCACAAAAGATTTAATGAATCAAATATGTAATGCAGCTGAAATGTCTAAACTATAGAGGAAACATATCAAGATATAGGGATAGGAAGTGAGTTTCTAAATAGCTTGGGACAAAGTGACAAAAACTGTCAAATGAGGACTGAAGTTGAGATCCCCAGCAAATACATTAAAGCCTGGAAGGATGTAATCCTCAGGGCAAGCAGAGAAAGGAGACAAACTGAAGAACAAGAGGCCCTGCCTTAGTAAACAAAGTAGAGACTATCGAGGAAGACACCAGTTATCAGCCTCTGGCCTCCACATGCACGCGTGTGTGCATGCACATACACACACACACACACACACACACACACACACATTCAGTGAAAATATACCTACACATATGCAGAGCACATAAGCAAATACACTAATAAAAATAAATGGAACTTTAAAAGTAGCTATGCCTGATATGCTCAAGAATTTGAAGGTTAAAATTTGTAGAAGTTGGAAATCCTAAATTGTGATAGGTATAGTGACACAGGTCTGTAATCCCAGCTTGGAGGAGACAGACTCAGCTATGCAGCAAAGCATGATCAAAACAAGTAAATAAAGTCAAATTTCAGAACTGAGAAATCCAAATCAATATTTCTTATCAGCATGCTAAGAAAGAAAAACACAGACTAAACTTACAACAGGGTGGAAAGTACTGAAGTATCAGATGTTAAGTAGAACGAGTCAAGCAAAGGAGAAATTGTAGTGTTTGAAGATAGCACTAGACATTTCTAAGACAAAAAAAACCTGTTAATGTAACAAAAATAATCTTTCAAACACCACATATATAAAACATAAAGCTGAAACAATTTTACCAGTATATCCACACAAAATCACAATATTTTCAGATGGAAGTTTTACTTTCAAGGTTTAAAAACAAAATTGATTATTGTTACCTGGTTCATCATATGGTACAATGTGAGCACATATGCCACTAATTTATGCTAATGTAACAGTGATTCTTCTTACTATACATGTGTGCACATATGCCACAGCTTTATGTTGATGTGACACTGCAGAATCATGGGGAAAATGGCACTTTTACATAATTGTAAATAATTGGAATGATGAGCTCATTTGGTGGGTAATCTTGCTTGTTACCTGAGTTCAGACACCCAAACCCCCTTCACAAGCTGGATGTCATAGCTGTAACTCCAACACATAGATATGGGGAAATGGGTGGCAGAGAGAAACAGTAGCATCACCAAGCAGCTCTCACAACAGCTAGCAGAAAGCAGAAACAATCAAAGACCTTCAACAACTCTAAGAGAGTATCCAACTCCTGAAAGCTATCATAGGACCTCAAAGGCATGCTTTTCTCATCTCCATACTCACATATACATCATATACATGCACATAAAGTAAACATGGGAAGAAGATAATATAAGAGGGCTGAGAATAAGTTGAGTTTGGTAAAGTGTTATCCTTGTATGCACAAGGCCAAGTTCATCATTCTCTACAGAGTGAGTTCCAGGACAGCCAAGGCTACACAGAGACCCTCTGTCTTGAAAAACAACAGCAAAAAATTTTGATATACTAAAATATTGGCCAAACTATGAAACAACTAGAATTTCTGTATATGGCTAACAAAGTATGAACTGGAAAAACTGTTCAGCACAGTCCATTAAATTTTTAAAAAGATAACTATATCCAATGAAACAGAATGCAAATGATAAGTAAAACTACTATATACAAGAATGCTCATAATATCATCATTACCCCAAAAGTATAAACCTGACAGCATCAATAGAAACAATGGAAGCAAAGGATTATAAAATTCCATGAGGTGCTTGCATTCCTATCAGCAAATAGGGCTAGAGTGAGCCTCAGTTGGCAGATTGTTTGCCTAGCATGCATGAAGTCCTGGGTTTATACCTCAGCACCATGCAAACCAGATACATGCCTCTAATCCCAACATTTATAGATTTGGAGGCAGGAGGATCTAGGTCACTCTTGACTACATAGCAACTACGGATGTCCTGAGATACATTAGACCCTGTCTCAAATAAAAAATAAAGTAACAGCAAGTGAGCAAAACTGCTACAAAACACATCATCTCCAGAAACATAACGTCTAAGAATCAGAACAAAGATAGTAAAATGTATAGATTTCAAGAACATAAGAACAAACCAGAAACGTAGCTAAGTTATGGGAGAAAAGAAGATAATGTCTAGAGGAAAACACAATAAAGCATTCTCAGGTGGGCTGTAGACTACGCGCACATGAAATCACTAAGATGACAAAATTTGTACACTTAGTTTACATGTAATAAATAGCTAGTAAAATAAAAAGCAAAAAAACCTGGAGAATACAACATCTCCCATTTATATAAAAAATGTTCATAATATATAATTGTGACAAAATACAAGCCCACTAATTATAAGAGGTTATCAGAGCCAGCCAACACATAAAGTAAAATCACAAGTCCCTTGCCTCACCCATCCTCTCTGACCACTGAGTCCTCTAGGGAACGCCCAGATACCCTAATCCACCTGCAATGTCTGATGTACCTCCATTATCCTCTCTGCCCACCTTCATTAGCCTGCTGATACAAAGCCACACAGCCTAGGAACACCCAATAGAGGCCTGTAACACCAGTATCATGGAGATTAGGCTCCCTCCCAATACCCTACTACAACAGGAGCATCCAGGAACTAAAGCCATCCAAATGGCTAAAGACTCTTGAAGGAACACAACCAACAAAAGCCAGGGCAATGTGACAGCATCAGAGCACAGCTATCCTACTACAGCAATCCCTGGATATCCTGACACAACCAAAGCACAAGAAAATGACCTTAAATTTTCAGTCTTATAAAGATGATAAAGGTCTTTAAAGAGGAAATGAATGATGTCTCTTAAAGAAATACAGGAAAATACAATTAAACAGGTGAAGGAAATAAGTAAAAATCATTCAAGCTCTGAAGATGGAAATGGAAACAACAAAGAAAACACAAACTGAGGAAACCTTGAGATGGAAAAGCTAGGAAAGAGAACAGGAACAACAAATGCAAGCATCACCAACAGAATACAAGAGATAAAAGACAGAAACAATCTCAGGCATAGAAGACAAAATAGAAAAAATTGATATATCAGTCAAAGAAAATGTTTAATCTAAAAAGAAAAAATCCTGACACAAAACATCCAGGAAATCTGGGATACCATGAAAAGACCTAACCTAAGAATAATAGGAATAGAAGAAGGCGAAGAGTCCCAGCTCCAAGGACCAGAAAATATTCTCAACAAAATCATAGAAGAAAACTTTTCCAACCTAAAGAAAGAGATGCCTGTAAACATACAAGAAGCTTACAGAACACCAATTGTACTGGACCAAAAGAGAAAATCCTCCCACCACATAATGACCAAAACACAAAATCAACAGAACAAAGAAAAGAAGATTAAAGTGGCAAGATAAAAAGGTCAGATAACATACAAAGGCAACCCTATCAGAATTACACCTGAATTCTCAACAGAGACTCTAAAAGCTAGAAGGGCCTGGGCAGATATCTTGCAACCTTAAAAAGAGCCACAGATGCCAGCCTAAACTACTACACCCAGAAAAACTCTCAACTACCTTAGATAGAGAAAATGTAATATTTCAGACATATTCAAGTTTAAACAATAGCTATGCACAAATCCAGCCTTACAGAAAATACTAGAAGGAAAACTCCAACCCAAAGAGGATAGCTATATCCAAAAAGAAAAAAAAAAAAAAAAAAAAAAAAAAAAATAATTCCCAACAAAAAAAAAAAAAGAAAGCAAACACAAACACACACACACACACACACACACACACACACACACACACACACCACCCCTGCCACCACCACCACCATCACCACCACCATCAAAATAACATATCTCTTTAAATCAATGGATTCAATTCCCCAATAAAAAAGATACAGGCTAACAGAATAGATGCAAAAACAGGATCCATCACTCTGCTACATATAAGAAATTCACCTTAGAAATAAAGATAGACATTTACCTCAGAGTAAAGGGCTAGAAAATAAGTTTTCCAAGAAAACAGACCCAAAATGCAAGCTACAGTAGCCATTTTAATATCTAATAAAATACTTTCAACCAAGATTAATTAAAGAGACAGGGAAAAACATTTCATACTCATGAAAGGAAAAATCTACCAAGATGATATCTTAATTCTGAACATCTATGCCCCAAACACAAAGGCACCTACATATGTAACAGAAACATTGTCAAAGACTAAATTCCACAGTGATTCCCCACACATTAATAGTGGGAGACTTCAAAACCCCTTTCTCACCAATTGACACGTCATTCAGGCAAAGGAACCTAACAGACATCTATAAGAATATTTCACCCAAATACAAAAGAATATACTTTCTTCTCAGCCCCTCATGGATCCTTCTCCAAAACTGACCATATAGTTGGTCATAAAGCAAGCCTCAACAGATACAAGAAAACTGAAATAACATCTTTTATCTTATCAGACCATCATGGATTAAGCTGTTCTTCAACAATTGGAAACAACAGAAAGCCTACACACTCATGGAAACTGAACAACTCTCTACTCAATAATCTCTGGGTCAGGGAAGAAATAAAGAAATTAAAGACTTTCTAGAATTCAATAAAAATGAAGTCACAACATATCCAAATTTATGGGACACAATGAAAGCATTGCTAAGAGGGCAGTTCATAACACTAAGTGCCTCTATAAAGAAATTAGAAAATTCTCATACCAACAATTTAAAATGTACACCTGAAATCTTTAGGAAAAAAAAGAAGCAAACACACTAAAGAGGATGAAAGATAGGAAATAATCAAAATTGGGGCTGAAATCAATCAGTTAAAGACAAAGAAAACAATAGAAAGAATCAATGGAACCAAAAGCTGGATCCTTGAGAAAAATCAACTAGACAAACATACCATTAACCAAACTAATCAAAAGACAAAGAGACAGTATCCAAATAAAATCAGAAATGAAAAGGGGGGCATAACTACAGACACTATGGAAATTCAAAGTATCATTGGGTCTTACCTCAAAGTCCTGTATTCCACAAAATTGGAAAATCTTAACAAAATGATGATTTTCTAGACAGATACCACTTACCAAAGTTAAATCAAAATCAGATAAACTATTTAAACAGCCCTACAACCCTTAAGCAAATAAAAGTAGTCTCCCAACCAAAACAAGCCCAGGGCCAGATGGTTTTAGTGCAAAATTCTACCAGACCTTCAAAGAAGAGCTAATACCAATACACCTCAATTCCACAAAACAGAAACAGAAGGAACACTGCCAAATCCATTCTCTGAAGCCATAGTTATCCTGATGCTTAAACCACACAAAGACTCAACAAGGAGAATTTCAGACCAATTTCTCTGATGAACATTGATTTTAAAAACTATTCAATAAAATACTCACAGCACATTAAAATCATCATCTACCATGATCAAGTAGGCTTCATCCCAGTGATGCAGAGATGGTTCAATATATGAAAATCCACCAACATAATCCACCATATAAACAAATTGAAAGAAAAAAATCTCATGATCATCTCATTAGATGCTGAAAAAAAACTTTGACAAAATCCAACAATACTTCATGTTTAGTCTTAGAGAAATCAGGGATATCTAACATACCTAAACATACTTGAACATAATTAAAACAATATGCAGTAAGCCAGTAGGCAACATCAAATTAAATAGAGAGAAACTTAAAGCAATTCCATTAAAATCAGGTATAAGAAAAGGCTGCCCACTCTCTCCCTATCTATTCAATAACTTCAACGTGAAGTTCTAGACAGTGTAAGACAACTAAAGGAGATCAAAGAGATACCAATTGGAAAGCAAGCCAGGCAGTGGTGGCGCATACCTTTAATCCTAGCACCTAGCAGAGGCAGGTGGATTTCTGAGTTCAAGGTCGGAACAGCCAGGGCTACACAGAGAAACCCTGTCTTGAAAACCAAAAGAAAAAAAAAGGAAAGCAAGAAATCAAAGTATTGCTATTTTTGGATGATATGATAGTATACATAAAGGCCCCAACAATTCTACCAGAGAACTCCTACAGCTGATAAACACCTTCAGCAAAGTGCTGGATACAAAATTAACTCAAAGAAATCAGTAGCCCTTCTTTATACAAATGATGAACAGGATGAGAAAGAAATTAGGGAAACAACACCAACCAACAAACAATACAAAATATCCTGGTGTAACTCTAACCAACCAAGGGAAAGATCTGTATGACAGGAACTTTAAGTCCCTGGAGAAGGAAACTGAGGAAGATATCAGGAGATGGAAAAATATCCCATGCTCATAGATTGGTAGGATTAACTTAGTGAAAATGGCCATCTGACCAAAACCAATCTATAGATTCAATGCAATTCCCATCAAAATTCCAACACACTTTTTATAGACTTTGAAAGATCAATTTCAACTTCATATGGAACAACAAAAAATTCAGGATGTCAAAACAATACAAAACAATGAAAGAACTTCTAAAGGAATCACCATCCCTGACCTCAAGCTGTACTACAGAGCAATAGTAATAAATACTGGTATTGGTATAGAAACAGGCCCATTGATCAAAAGAATCGAATCAAAGACCCAGAAATAAACTCCCACACCCATGGACACTTAATTTTTGATAAAGAAGCCCAAAAAAACATACAATGGAAAAAAGAAAGCAACTTCAACAAATGGTTCTGGTCTAACTGGACGTTTATATGTAGAAAAATTGAAGTAGATCCCTATCTATCACCCTGAACAAAATTCAAGTCCCAGAGGATCAAGGACCTCAACATAAATCCAGATATATTAAATCTCATAGAAGTGAAAGTGAGAAATACCCTTTAAAGCATTGGTACAAGAGACAGTTTCCTAAACAGAACACTAGTGGTTCAGGCTTTAACATCAACAATTGATAAAAGGGACCTCTTGAAACTGAAAAGATTCTATAAGGCAAAGAACACCGTCATTATGACAAAATGGCAGCTTACAGATTGGGAAAGGATCTTTACCAACCCTACATGTAACAGAGAGCTAGTATCAAGAATATATAAAGAGCTCAACAAATACCAACAACCTAAATAATCCAATTTAAAAATGAGGTACAGAGCTAAACAGAGAATTCTCAACTGAGGAATCTCAAAAGGCTGAAAAACACTTCAAGAAATGTTCAAAGTCCCTAGTCATTAGAGAAGTGCAAATCAAAACGACTCTGAGACTCCATCTTATACCTGTCAGAATGGCTAAGATCAAAAACTCAAGTGATAGCACATGCCAGCAAGGATGTGTAGAAAGGGGAACATTCCTCCATTGCTGCTGGGAGTTATACATAACTCCTGGGCATATACCCAAAAGATGCCCTAGAGGGACACCTGCTTAACTATGTTTATGGCAGCTTTATTTTGTAATAGCCAAAAACTGGAAACAACCTAGATGTCCCTCAGCTGAAGAATAAAGAAAAAATGGTACATCAACACAATGGAGTACACTATAAATGGATACTAGCCATAAAATACAGGATATATCCATGCTACACTCTACAAACACAAAGAAGCTAAACAGGAAGAATGGCCCAAGCAAGAATGCTTGAATCTCACTTAGAATGGGGGATAAAATAGTTGTAGGAGACAGATGGAGGGAAGTAAGTGGGTGGGAGAGGGGATGGGAAGGGTAGTGGGGGAGTTCAGGATCAGGTGTAGGGAGAGACGGGTGAGATGGTCAGATGGCCATGAGAATGAAAAGAAATTTACTACTAGCAAGGTTTGGGGGCAGTGAGAGGCATCTCAAGGATGTACCAGAAACCTATGAATAAGGAAGGTTCTAAAGAATCAATAAGGGTGACCTTAACTGAAACTCACAACAGTGGGGATATGGAACCTGATAGGCCACCTCCTATAGATAGACAGGAACACCAGTGGACCAATACGGACACCAACCTACTCTCAAAACTTTGAGGGTAAATTTATCCTGCCTAAAATTTATCCTGCCTACAGGAAATGCAGAGATGGGGGATGGAACAGCGACTGAGGGAATGGCCAAGCAATAACCAGCCCAAATAAAGACCTATCCTATGGAGAGGCACCAATCCCTGATACTATTAATCTCATGCTTGCAGACAGGAGCCTACTAGCATGGCTGTCCTCTAAAAGGCTCCACCCAGCAGCTGTCTCACAGGGATGCAGAGACTTACAGCCAAACAAGTGGGTGGAGATTGGAGAGTCTTATGGAAGAATAGGAGGAACAATTGAGGACCCCAAAGGGCATAAGATCTCCACAGAAAGACCAACAGAATCAACTAACCTGGACCCTTGGGGACTCTCAGACTGAATCACCAACCAAAGAGCACACATAGCCTGGACTCACCCCCAATTCTCTGCAAATATGTGGCAGATGTGCAGCTCAGTCTTCAGGTTGGTCCCAAACAACTGGAGCAAGGGCTTTCCCTAAAGCTGTTGCTTGTGTGAGGAATATGTTCCCCTAACTTAGTTGACTGGTCTGCCCTTAGTGGGAGAAGCACCTAGCCCAGCATAGACTTGACATGCCTGGGTGGGGAGATAATGAGGTGATCCATTCTCTTAGAGGAGAAGGGAAGGAGAATGGGAGAGGGACTGTGGGAGAGCAGAACCAAGAGTGGGGACTATGATTGGGATATAAAGTGAATAAATATAAAGGGAGATCCCAACTCTAAGAGCTATTTAAACTATTGGTTATTTTCCATTCAGGTGTGCAATGGAAACACAATACAGAAACTACTTTCTCTCCATAACACCCCTGATATCTACTCAACTGGAGTTTTATAATTTAGTTTAAATCTTTAATTTCAATGACAACAACAGAGAAAACTACTTGAATTTCAATTTAAATCACCATAAATTACACCTATGCTTTTAGCATAAAAAAAGATGACAATTCTTATATTGTCATTTAAAGGAAAATCAAAAACTATGAGGAGTATCTCAATTTAGTGTCAAGATTATGATTTACAGGTGTGCTAGTCCAATTTAATTCACAATTTATTGGGGCCATTTCTTACTTAAAAGTAGCAATTGCTAATGAATGTATTCTGAGAAATATTTTAAAGAGCTTTTCAGTTATCAAAGAGACTGGTGAAAAGAAAAGGAATGTCAAAAATTCAAGAGTGGAAGAATCAGTCAAAAACAGGAACTAGACCTGTTCTTTGTAGAATCAGAATCACTAAATGTATTACTTTTAATTTTGTGTTATGTAACAGAAAGGTAAACTAAGTAGAAATATCACTATATAGGATCTTATCTCTGGTTTTGTTCCTCTAGCCTTCAAGCACATATTTATTCATATTCATCTCCTCTCTCTCTCTCTCTCTCTCTCTCTCTCACACACACACACACACACACACAGAGAGAGAGAGAGAGAGAGAGAGAGAGAGAGAGAGAGAGAGAGGGTATACAAGAAGCTGTTGATTATTTCTTCAGTTTAAACAAATGTTAATAGTGTTAATATTGTTTTAGTTTGCTTTCTATTATAATAAAGAGCCTGATCAAAAGCAACATGGGAAGGAAAGGGTTATTTTCAGCTTATACTATCAATCACATTCCCTCAGGAAGGGAAGTCAGGGAAGAACTCACAAGGCAGGAACAGAAAAGCAGGAACTGAGGCAAAGACCACAGAGTAACGCTGCTTATTGACCTCTTCAAAGCTTGTTCAGTCTATTTTCTCATATAGCCCTGGGATGGTACTACTCAGTGGGCTCAGCCCTTCCTCATTAATCATTTATCAAGAAATGTCCCTCAGAATTGCCCACTAGCTAATGTAATGGAGGCATTTTCTCAATTGAGGTTCCCTCTTCCCAAATTACCCCAGCTTGTATCAATTTGACAAAAAAAAAAAAAAAAAACTAAGCACACATACACACATGTGCTGCATGCACACAGCCAGCCACACACACAACATAGACATGGAATTTATTTATTATAAATTACATACTAAATGACTATATTACTCTAGACCACATTTGTTGACCTATATCAAAACATGTTTCCTGAGACACTTTAAAATCTATTAAAACCGTAATCCCTCATTCTCCCACTATACAAACTATATATGTCCATTTTATATATAATATATACATATCCAAACACTTATGTCTCAATATGTGTTCAAGATTGCTAGTAACTAAAACACCCATTTTATGATAATTTTGAAAATTATATGATGATAAAATTTCTACTTCAGTGGAATATACACCTCACCCACCACTCACACCTATTCATAATTTAAATATTCCTGTGTCTGTGCCTGCAATATCATGGTACATATTCCTTTTCCAATTCTTTCCTCTTTCTACCCAAAACACAACCAAAAATTTATTTTCTTCAGATTCTTTTAACCTTATAAATATGTATCACTTTAAATTATCTGAAAAGCACTACTAAAAGGAGTTATAAATGATACAGCATTCACCTATACAAGGAAGGAAATAGAAACAACCAATTCTCCATTCACAAAATTTCTTGACTTTATAAACCTTTATGGACCAAAACTGTTTAACAGCAAACAGGAAAGCATGATACTATATAACTATATATCTAACACTCAGAAATAGAAGCAGGAAGACTACAAGTTTGAGGCTAACCTGAGACACATACTGAGTTTAAAGGCTAGCATGAACTGTACAGCAAGATCATGTAAAAGAAAAAAAATACACTGCCTAACAGTAAATAAAGAGCAACATAAAATTTCTACATTAAACTGTAGACTGGTATTATAATATAGAACTTTAAACCCCAAGGCTAGCTTGTAATCAATGCATTCTCAAAATGTCCCAACACACACTTTAGATTGAGTCAAATGTTCTAAAAACCCACTGTGGTGGTTTGAATAAGAATGGCCCACAGGCTCATAAATTTGAATGCTTAGTCACCAGGGAGTGGAACTATTTGAAAGAATTAGGAGGCGTGGCTTTGCTGAAAGAAAATTGTATCTGGGAGTAAGTTTAGAGTTTTTCAAAAGCCTATACTAGGCTCAGTGTTTTCTCTGTGTCAGCCAGTAGATTAGAATGTAGCTCTCAGCTACTTCTCCATGCATGCCACCATGCTTTCCACTATGATAGGAATGAACTACATCTCTAAAACTGAAGGCAAGCCTCAAATTAAATGTTCTCATTTATAAGAGTTGTCTTGGTCACAAGTGTCTCTTCATAGCAACAGAACATTGACTATGTCAGAAGTTTCTTGCAAGGAGTGGTATATTGCCTTATCATGCTGTTCGTTAGAGGAATATGGAAGACTTTGGAACTTTAGAGTAGAAAGGTGATTGGATGCTTTAAATGGGGCTTAGGGGACCATCCTAGTAGCAAGGTGGGAGACAGTCCTGAGGGAAACTTG
Organism: Montemys delectorum; assembly: GCA_019843815.1. NCBI lineage: Eukaryota > Metazoa > Chordata > Mammalia > Rodentia > Muridae > Montemys > Montemys delectorum. Next base: position 3,151 of record JADRCD010197139.1, on the reverse strand, counting down.
AGCTGTGGGGGCCTAGTTCAAGAAGCTTCAGAGGGGAAGATTATTAGTTAGTGGACTAGAGACTATTCTTGTGATATTTTTACAAATAATATATCTACTTCTGCCCTTGTACTAAAAACTTGCCTGAGGCATAATAGAAGCATTTTTGGATTAATGATTTTGGCAGAGAGATTTCAAGATAACCTAGTATTTAGCTGTTGTCACTCAGTTATTAGAGGTCAGTCTTATGTGTGTCTATAATGAAAAGGAGCAAACTGAGCAAAGAGAGGTACAAAATGTACACTTTGAGGAAAAGGGAGCATCAGAAAATGTAACATAGAAGACGGGAATTCCAGTACTCAAGGAGATAAAAAGTTCATTAATAGTAAACAGAACAAAGGGAATAGTGTCCTCAGGCCAGACCCTGCCCAGCTAAGCTTCCAACTAGTCAAAAGGGATTAAAGACAAGCATAAGCAGTCAAAGAGCACAACAACAAAAAACTGACACAAATGTAACTAAACAAAAAAGCCAAGCTCCAGACCAAGCAAACAGCAGAGCTTGGAAGCTTTTTGTCCATGTGGTTCTGGACTTAGAGCTAAGAATACAAAATACGAATGAGAAAGGGATTGTAGAAATCTCCCTCCATGACTATGGGAAGACAGTGAGGCCAGGCATGTGTTAGGATGTGTCCCTGATGGAGGCCTAGAGAAGCCATTGGGTGAAGCTATGAAGTCAAGCCTAGTTAGTGTTAAAGATTCTAACATGTTGGAGATGCCAAGTAGAGAGATGCTAACAGGGAGTGGAACCAGCCCAAGAGAGAGAAGTGTGCTGCAGTCAACAAAGCTGTTAGGAGTCAGAGACCTTAAGAGGGCTTTGACATCAGAGATGGAGGTGGAGCATTTGGAATCTGCCACGCTCTTAGGTCTTGCTTTGGTGCCCTTATTCTCACTATGTCCCTTTTCTTCCCTTTCAGAATGGTAATGGATCTTCTGTGTCACTGCATGTTGCAAGCATGTGATCTGCTTTTTTATTTTATGGGGGTTTACAGTTAAGAGATTGCCAGAAGTTTCTGAGAGTTTGAACTTTTGACTTTTAAACAGTATTGACACTATGACAAGACTACAGAGACTTTTGAAGTTGTATTGAATGCATTTTTTAAATTATATGATTACAAACTTACGGGGTTGAGGGAGTGAAATATGGTGGTTTGAAAAAGAATGCACCATACAGATTCATACATTTGAATGATTAGCCACCAGAAAAAAGCACTAATTGAAAGATAGGTTATGTGGCCTTGTTGTAAAAAGTGTGTCACTGGAGGTGGACTTTGAGGTTTTTAAAAGCCCTTATCAGGCCCAGTGTTTTCACTTTCCTTCTCTCAGCCAGCAGATCAAGATGTAGTTCTCAGCTACTTCTCCAGGGTCACACATGCTGCCCACCATGCTCCCAGCCATGATGATAATGGACTGAACCTCTGAAACTGTAAGCAACCCCTCAATTAAGTGCTTTCTTTTGTATGAGTTGCCATGGTATGGTGCCTCTTCACAGCAACAGAATAGTGTCTAATACATCTGCAGTAAACTAAAGTGAAATGGTTAACATTAGACAAATGCTGGTTTTTCACTGAAATTATATGGTAAAATTACAAAGACTAGGAGTTAATTATTAAGAGTAACTAGATGGTAACCAAGTTATTTAAACCTTTGCTGAAACTGACACCTCACCAGGCATGGTGACACATGCCTGTAATTTCAGCAATTGGAAAGCAAGAGTTTGGCTGGTCTCAAGTTCAAGGCCAACCAGGGCTACATAGCAAGAACTTACCAAAGAAAATGCCACACTCTCCTCTTTCCACATATTTTAGGAAATACAGACTGAAATAAAAAGAATGATTTTGTTCTGAATTTGCTTTAAAAAAAAAATCCAAGCATTTGCTTACTGGTTTTAATTCTTTTTCACCTTAAGTATTTAATAATAAAAAATGCACAAACTAAGAAATGTATATAATAAAGTCAGACAAGTAATATAATTTAGAAAATGGAAACTCACATTCATAAATAGAAAAAATTAAATATATAAGTTCCTTTTATATTCTTTCAAATTTTTTACTTAGAGGTGTAAGTTTGCAGCAGTGTCTCTGCCTTCAGGAGCTTAAGAGCTTCCACAGTTCTAGAATTAGTCATTAGCTCCCTCCCTAAATCATTCCTCTATTGGACTTACTTTTACCCCCTGAAACTTTGAAGATAAATTTTAAAGTCTTTCTTCCACATGTTACTCTTCAGACATCTGAAGACAGCCACTGTAGTCCCTCTGTACAAATATGAATATTATAAACCCAACTGTCCCAAATATTTCAACTATCCACTCTCTGCTTCTTATCACAGTCTTCAGTCAGTCACTAGTTGTCAAGATTTACCTAGATTATGGTTTTCCAAGCAAACATTCCACATATTCTGAGTCATATACAATATGTAGTCTAGATATCATTCTGCTTTGCTTTGGATTATATTAATTTGAGACTGTAGAACAGAATGATTTTGTTCTGAATTTTCTTTAAAAAAAAATCCAAGCATTTGCTTACTGGTTTTAATTCTTTCCACCTTAAGTATTTAATAATAAAAATGCACAAACTAAGAAATGTATATAATAAATTCAGACAAGTAATATAATTTAGAAAATGGAAACTCACATTCATAAGTAGAAAAAATTAAATACATAAGTTCCTTTTATATTCTTTCAAATTTTTCCTCTAGCCCATAATCATATCTTATTTAAAAAAAAAAACATGCTCGACTTAACTATGATTGTTAATCATTCTTGCTTTTTAAAGGGGATTTACTATATATTTATATAGTCATGTGGGACATTTTATAGTTTTGCTTGGTTTTGTTTTCCTAGCCACTTTCTTAATGAACTAATTTATGGATAACAGGCTCAATATATTCATGTCTCAGGCTTAAATATATATAATTAAGAGCTGAGTAGAAATTTTTCATCACATAAAACTATTAACAAAATTTCAGAATCTCAAAGTTAACTGAAAACAAAATGTATTGTTCAATAAAACATTTTAAAAAGCTTAAGAAAGTGGGAAGATTTCCCTAGTCCAGTACAGAGTACTTGTCATCTCTGAGCTGTTTTCTGAGTCTTCACACATGTATGAGAGCCTGG
>JADRCD010197138.1:1985-26933 GCA_019843815.1 Montemys delectorum | reverse complement strand
TTAAATAGTCCAACTTTATGTCAATATTTTATGCAATAACCATTAAAAATAATTCATAAGCAATCATCGTTATATGGATGACATTTTGTTGGCTAATTCTGACAACTATGTTTTTAAAAGCCCCCTTTATACAAATGATAAATGGGCCAGGAAAGAAATTAGAGAAACAACACCCTTTACAATAGCGATGAATAATATAAAATATCTTGATGTAACTTTAACCAAGCAAGTGAAAGGTCTGTATAACAAGAACCTCAAGTCCCTGAAGAAAGAAATTTTAGAATATATCAGAAGATGAAAAGATCTCCCATGGTCATGGATAGCTAGGATTAACACAGTGAAAATGGCTATCTTACCAAAATCAATCTATGTATTCAATGCAATTCCCATTAAAATTCCAACACAATTTTCTATAGACCTTGCAAGAGAAATACTCAACTTCATATGGAAAAACAAAAACCCAAAATAACTAAAACATTGCCAAATAATAAACTTCAGGAGGTATCACTATCCCTGACCTCAAGCTGTACTACAGAGCAAGAATGATTTAAAAAAAAAAAAAAAACACTGTATGTTATTGGTACAGAAAAAGACATGTTAATCAATGGAATTGATGACTCAGAAATAAACCCACATACGTATGGACCACTTGATATTTTTGTTAAAAAAAATCAAAGCCATGCAATGGAAAAAAGAAAGTATCTTCAATAAATGCTTGTGTAACTGGACTTTACATGTAGAAGAATGCAAATAGATTCATATTTATTACCCTGCATAAAACTAAAGTCCTCAACATAAAACTGGATACACTAAATCTCATAGAAGAGAAAGTGGTAAATACCCTTGAGCACATTGGTACAGAAGACAATTAATTGAACAGAACACCAATGACTCAGGCTTTAAGATCAACAATTGAAAAAAGAGACCTCATGAAACTGCAGATCTTCTGTAATGCAAAGGACACTGTCAATAGAACAAAATGGCAACCTACAGACTGGAAAAGGATCTTCACCAACCCTACATCTGACCAAGGATTAATATCCAAAATTTACAAAGAACTCAAGAAGTTAGACAAAACAACCCAAATAACCCAATTTAAAAAAAAAAAATGGAGTATAGAGCTAAACAGAGAATTCTTAATAGAGGAAATCTGAATGACAAAAAAAAAAAAAACAAACCTTAAAGAAATGTTCAGACTCCTTAGGTATCAAAACAAATATGAGATTCCATCTTACACATATCGGAATGGCTAAGATCAAAAACTCAAGAGATAGCACATACGGAGGAGGATATGGAACAAGGGGAACACTCCTCCATTGCTGGTAGGAATACAAACTTGTACAACAACTTTGGAAATCAACTTGGTAGTTTCTCAGAAAACTAAAAATAGTTCTACCTCAAGACTCAGCTATTCCATTCCTGGGCATATACCCAAAAGATGCTCCAATATCCCACAAAGACACTTAATCAACTATGTTCATAGCAGTTTTATTTGTAATAGCCAGAAACTAGAAACAACTTAGATGTCCCTCAACTGAAAAATGGATAAAGAAAATGTGGTACATCTACACAATGGAATACTATTCAACTATTTTTTTAAAGATTTTACTTTATTTTATTATATTTTATTTTTATGTGTATGAGTACACTGTAGCTGTACAGATAGCTGTGAGCCATCATGTGGCTGCTGGGAATTGAACTCAGGACCTCTGCTTGCTCCGGCCCCGCTCGCTCCAGCCCCACTCACTCTGGCCCTGCTCACTCCAGCATAGTTCACTGTAGCTGTCTTCAGACAGACCAGAAGAGGGCATCAGATCTCATTATGGGTGGTTATGAGCCACCACGAGGTTGCTGGAATCCGAACTCAGGACCTTTGAAAGAGCAGTCAGTGCTCTTACCCGCTGAGCCATCTTGCCAGCCCCCCTATTCAACTATTAAAAACAAAGGCACCATGAATTTTGCAGGCAAATGGATGAAACTTGAAAATAGCATCCTGAGTGAGGTAACCCAGTCCCAAAAGGACATGCATGGTATGTACTGACTTATAATTGGATATTAGCCATAAAATAGAGGGTAACTATAATACACTCAACAGACCCAAAGAAGCTAAATGAGAAGGAAAGCACAAGAAAGGATGCTTGAGTCTCACTTAGAAGTTGGAATAAATAAAATAGTCATAAGAGGCAGATGGAAAGAGGGGATGGGAGGGAGAGGGAATGGGAGGGGAATGAGGGGGGGTTAGGATTTGGTGTTGGGAGGGACAGGAGAGATGACCAGGTGGCCGTGAGAATCAATGAAGATCTGCAACTGATGGGATTGAGGAAGTAGGGGGCATCTTGTGGACATGCCAGAGGCCTGGAATAAGAGAGACACCCAAGAATCAATGGGGATGACCTCAGCTGTGAGTCACAATATTGAGGATATGGAACCTGAAGAGGCCACCTTCTGTAGCCAGGCAGAAATCTCAGTGGGGCAATAGAAACACTAACCGACTCACAAAACCTTCAACCTAAAATTTATCTTGTATACAAGATACACAGGCATGGAGATGGAGCAGAAACCAAGGGAATAGCCAACTGATAACCGGCCCAACTTGAGATCCATCCCATGGACAAGTACCAATCTTGACATTATTAATGATACTCTGTTATGCTTGCAGACAGGAGTCTAGCATGGCTGTCTTCTGAGAGGCTCCATCCACCAGTTAACTCAGATAAATTCAGATGCCCACAGCAAACAGTACATGAAGTTAGGGGACTCTTATGGAAGAATAGGAGAAAGCTCCACCCCAAAGGGATAGGAACTCCACAGAAAAAAAACAACAATCAACTAACCTGCACCCTTAGGGCTCTCAGAGATTGAACCACCAATCAATGAGCATACAGGGGCTGGAAATTACACCTCCGACCCCAGCACATATGTAGTAGATATGCAGCTTGGTCTTCATCTGGGTTCTGAACAACTGGAGCAGGGGCTATCCAAAAAGCTGTTGCCTGTGTGTGGGATATTTTCTTTACCTGGGATGCCTTGTCTGGCCTCAGTGGAAAAGAAAGTGTCTAGCTTCCCAGAAACTTGAAATGCCAGAGTGGGGGGATATCCAAGGGGCCCCAAACCACTCAGAGGAAAACAGGAGGAGATATGGGGGAAGAATTGTGGAAGATGGTGACTGGGTTGGGGAGGGGGGATGACAGTGAGTGGGATATGAAGTGAATAAGTAAAAAATAAAATAAAATAATTAAATTTAAAAAATAACACTGAAACTTATAAAATAACATTCACAAGTATAATCATTCTTAATAATAGTATAAGAATAATACATATGAATGAGTCAGCTGTATCTATCTATGGCATAGTAACTTTGTATAAGAGGGTACAGAAAAAAAATAAAAGAGCTTGAGAATGGGCAAAAGAACTGTGAGTTCTAAATTCTGGACATGACATAACTCCTGCACATTTTACCTCATAGAATCTGTGATTTCTTATATAAGATCCGCACAAGATAAAGCCAGTGACAATTCCATCAATGAAGAGGGATGGCCCTGAGGGTCTTCCTCTCTAGGAGGAGTGATCAGAGGCTGTTGGTGTTGAAGGAGAGTCACTCAACTTCATCCATTAGTAGGTTGCTCATGCAACAGCTCACAGTCATGCACATATGGACAGAACTAACTAGACTTGGAACTATTACTAATTATGAAAAGACTATAGGATTTGGGAATTATGAATTTACAATTGTGTACTAATACAAAGTTTGTGGAATTTGCAAATAATTAACGCTTAACTTTTTACTGAAGAAAAAAAAAACACAGCCCATGCTGGGCGTTACAGATTGCTCAAAAATAAATAAATAAAAAGATAGATAGATAGATAGATAGATAGATAGATAGATAGATAGAGAGATAGATAAAAGAGGAGATTCTCTTACTTATTTGGATTATAAAATCAATCAACAAAAAAAATTTAGACCACAAAAAGTACACATCCATAGGGATCAACTGCAAACTCTTTGATAAGAAAAGTTACATGATTTCAATTTATCTGAATTTGTTAACATTTAAAACATATTTTAAGTAAACAGAATTAAATCACATTCTTGTTTCCCTTTTGTACCCGAAGTGCTCCCAGAGACCCCCTCTTCAATACCTACAATATCTTTTTTTGTCATATTCCTTAAAATTTATAAACTATTACAACAATAAAAATGAGTATTATAAAAGTTGTTTGATATAAAACAACAATCAATTTAACAGTCTTATGTAGATGCTGGTCTACAGCAATAGTGAAAATACATTTTTCTCAATATAAATTTTAAATAACTCCAAACATATTAACTGTATATTTCAAAATAATACATTAGTACTCATATATTCTTACATGAACATAAATATATAAAGTCTTTTTGTTTGTTTGTTTTGTATTTAGTAGAGTTTAAAATCTTGGCTCTTACTGTGGTACAAGCCCAAAATAAGAACAATTCTTAGACATTAGATGTCATTGTAATAAGGCTGTACTTCAATGACCCTCACATCACCAAAGGATTTTACCTCCATCGTAGCTAAGCTGAAAGTTGATAGTTCTGCTGCACCAAGAAATGAACTGTAGGCTCGATTTTTGGATACAGACTTCCTGCTATGGTCAAAGCTATTGGCTTGAGTGAGAATATCAGCCCACAAAGAACAGGTTACATTCATTTAAGAAATGGTGTATCTATTAAGATGGTCTATCCATAAAGTCATTCACCAACTGTTTCAATGAACAATGGTTCTGCTTGGAGGGTGGCACAGACATTAGGTGAGGGTAAGAATTTGGTTCATTAGCTGTGATAATTTGGAAAAGCATTCATCTCAGACAAAGAGTAACTTGTCCCACATCATCTGGTTATCTCTAGTGCTACCTGCCCTTGCTAAATCTGACTTGAGCTAGTCCTTCCTGTGATCCTGGTTGTATCAGAACTCCTCAGAGTTAAGTTGTCTCTATGATCCTGTGATTCTGTGATCCTGTGATCCTGGGCTTGTTAGAGCACCTGGGAATGCAGCAGCTTCCTCTGGGTGTTGTGGGACTGGCTGTAGAGCCTGGGCTCAAAGTCCGCTCAGGACACCAGCCCAGAGAGACTGGAAGGAACCCAAGCCACTCTGCTATCAGAGTTCCTGTGTGCCTGGTCCGGCTGGTCCCAGTTACTCCGTGTTGGAACAGATGTTGTGTCCTCTTCACCTCTGATCCTGAGAGTGTCAGGGCACATGAGAATGGAGCTTCCTCTGGGTGTTGTGGGACTGGCTGCAGAGCTTGCGCCCAAGGTCCCCTCAGGACACCAGCCCAGAGAGACCGGCGGCATTTGTGTTCTTGTAGGGTGTGTATGACATCTGCCCAGGATTTTCTAGCTTTCATAGTCTCTGGTGAGAAGTCTGGTGTAATTCTGATAGGCCTGCCTTTATATGTTACTTGACCTTTTTCCCTTACTGCTTTTAAAATTCTTTCTTTGTTTAGTGCATTTGGTGTTTTTATTATTATGTGATGGGAGGAATTTCTTTTCTGGTCCAGTCTATTTGGAGTACTGTAGGCTTCTTCTCATTACATCCTGGATTTCCTGGATGTTTTGGGTTAGGAGCTTTTTGCATTTTGCATTTTGCATTTTCTTTTTCTTTTCTTTCTTTCTTTCTTTTTTTTAATATATTGTTCTTTTCTTTTTTTAAACTTTTATTGCATTATGATGAGAAAAGTTACATGATTTCAATTTGTCTGAATTTGTTAACATTTAAAAACATATTTTAAGTAAAAAGAATTAAATTACATTCTTGTTTCCCTTTTGTACCCGAAGTGCTCCCAGAGACCCCCTCTTCAATACTTACAATATCTTTTTTTGTCATATTCCTTAAAATTTATAAACTATTATAACAATAAAAATGAGTATTATAAAAGTTGTTTGATATAAAACAACAATCAATTTAACAGTTGTTTTGTTGTAAGAGGTGGAATTAGATTTGTGTGGATTTGTTGAAAGATTATTTTCTTGCTTCTTCTAGGGTGTAATTTTGCTCCTTATGTTGATGCTTTCCATCTATTATCCTTTGTAGAGCTGGATTTGTGGAAAGATATTATGTAATTTTGTTTTGTCATGGAATATCTTGTTTTCTCCATCTATGGTAATTGAGAGTTTTGCTGGGTATAGTAACCTGGGCTGGCATTTGTTTTCTCTTAGGGTCTGTATGACATCTGCCCAGGATCTTCTACCTTCCATAGTCTCTGGTGAGAAGTCTGGTGTAATTCTGATAGGCCTGCCTTTATATGTTACTTGCCTTTTTTCCCTTACTACTTTTAAAATTCTTTCTTTGTTTAGTGCACTTGGTGTTTTTATTATGTGACGGGAGGAATTTCTTTTCTGGTCCAGTCTATTGGAGTTCTGTAGGCTTCTTGTATGCTCATGGGCATCTCTTTCTTTAGGTTAGGGAAGTTTTTCTCTACAATTTTGTTAAAGATATTTACTGGCCCATTACCTTGGGAGGCTTCACTCTCTTCTATACCTATTATCCTTTGGTTTGGTCTTCTCATTGCATCCTAGATTTCCTGGATGTTTTGGGTTAGGAGCTTTTTTGCTCTTTGCATTTTCTTTGACTGTTGTGTCAATGCTTTCTATGGTGTCTTCTCTTCTTCTCTCTTCTATCTCTTGTATTCTGTTGGTGTGCTTGCATCTATGACTCCTGATTTCTTTCCTAGGTTTTGTATCTCCAGTGTTGTCTCTCTTTCTGATTTCTCTATTGTTTCTATTTCCATTTTGAGATTCTGGATGGTTTTGCTCATTTCCTTACGTGTTTGATTGTGTTTTCCTGTAGTTCTTTAAGGGATTTTTGTGTTTCCTCTTTAAGAGCTTCTAGCTCTTTACCTGTGTTCTCTTGTATTTCTTTGAGGGTGCTGTTTATGTCTTTCTTAAAGTCCTGTATCATCACCATGAGAAGAGATTTTATATCTGAATCTTGCTTTTCTGTTATAATGGTGTGTCCAGGACTTGCTATGGTGGGAGAATTGGGTTCTGATGATGCCAAGTAACCTTGGATTGTGTTCTTTATTTTCTTAAGCTTGCCCCCCCCCACCCCCCGCCATCTGGTTATCTCTAGTGCTACCTGCCCTTGCTAAATTTGACTGGAGTCAGTCCTTCCTGTGATCCTGGTTGTATCAGAGCTCCTCAGAGTCAGGCTGTCTCTGTGATACTGTGATTCTGGGATCCTGTGAGCTTGGGCTGGTGGAGTTCCTGTGTGCCTGGTCCTGCTGGTCTGTTACTCCCAGTGTTGGGACAGATGTTAATTCCCCCTCACCTCTGATCAACTGCTAACTCTTAATGATTTTCAAAAATTAATGGAAGATATTAACTGGCTGAAGTTTACAATTAGATTAAATATATATGAGTTAAATAATTTGTTTCAAACATTACAAGGAGATTCAAATTTAAACAGTCCAAGATGTCTAAAGCAAAGAAAAAGGAAAGAGAAAAAGAAAAAAAGAAAAAGAGCTAACTCTAATGAAACAAAAACTGCAAGAGGCATATGTGGATAAAATTAATCCTAAATTTAATTATATTCTGGTCATATTACCTTCAACTAATTCTCCAACTGCGATCAATATACAAAGAAAAGATAGCATTACATAATAAATTTTCTTAGCTCATAAATAAAATAAAAAATTAAAGACATATATGAAAAAATTTTTAAAGGTAAAATAAAATTAGATCAATTGTCAGAAATAAATCCAGCCAAAATTGTAGTTACTCTTACAAATGATAAGATTATGTCATGATGGGTGATCAATAAAAATTGACAAAGAGCTTGTAGCAACCAACTATTTGGGTAAAATTACTACCAAATATTCAAAAAGCAAATGTATACAGTTTATTTTAAAACAAATTAAATTCTTCTACATATTGTCAAAAAAAAAAAAACACTAATACCAGAGGGACCAACATCTTATAGTGATACAAACAAAATGGGGATGACAGGTTGTAAATCAGATAAAATAAGCAAGGTGATCAAAAGTCCATAAACATCAGTTCAAAAATCAAAATTGTATGTAAGCCTTATGATATTATTAACTTATCCTGAATCTCTTAACATAATTACTAATTCTTTATATGCAAAAAGAGTTGTTTTTCCATATAGAGATTACTAAATTTGTACCTGATAACTAAAAAATAACTTTGTTATTTATACAATTACAATAAACCATCAGAAGTAAAAACTATCTATTATATATTTCTCATATTTGTTTTGCCTAATTATTGTATATTGATAGAAATTTAAGGTTGTTTTGTTAGATTACTGTTTGACTATAATACATTGTAAGAAGCCGCAGTGAGCAGTGATAGCCAGCAGATGGCGTTGACATCTGGTGCTCTCCCAAGTTTACAGATAAACTGCGCATGTGCCTAGGGACAGAGCGCGCCAAGTCACGAGCCAGCCTGGGCGTATTGTGCTCCTGAGCAAACAGCCAATCAGAGATGAGCATGCCGCTCCAGGGCATATATAAACAGTGCTTTTGGGGTGTCGGGGGTCGCCCTCTGGAAGATGTAATAAAGAATGGCTGCAGAAGGATCTTGTCTGTCGTCTGTGTGTCTGTCCTGCGCGCACGACAATACATAAGCTGTTTAAGGTGTTATATAAAGTTCTCAATTATGGTTCTTATAATTGTTTCTATTATGTATAGATTAATACTGTTCTTAAAAGACAATTTTTTAAACAGAAAGGGGGATATGAAGTGACATTTTTTCATTTCTTTGGAGATTCAGTTGTGTCACGTGATTTTTAGGGGGTGGGAGAACTATCCTATGAGATGTTTTTGCTGAAAAGTAAGTAAGACACTAACTTTGAAGTCAGTTTGTAATTATCCATTAAGTAATATCCTAAGATTACTAAAACTAACGTATTGAAATTAATTAAAATTGATTGAGGGAAAAGTGTGGTGTTTGATCATTTGGAATAGTTATAGTGGGAATATTTCAGCTAAGACTTCAGGTATTTAGAATTCAGCACTAAGATTATACAAGGTAGAGAAATGAGACTGCCTAAACAGAAGTAAAAGAAGAAAATGAGCTATTATTGGTTTAAAAACAAAACTCTTAAATTTCGTACCATTTTGTTTAAGGATCAGACTACAGGAGATCTAACAAACTAGAACCAACTCCCAGACTATGCTGATGCATAACACAGCCATTTGATAACCTCAACAAAATGTCACATCTCCTTACCATCATGCGCTGCATATGAACAGGTTTCTGAGGCTCATTTATAAAGTATTAAGAATAAAACACAAGACCATTACTAGATTATGATCACTTATTTATAGGCTTAACATAAAGTCACAATTTTATTGGGAAAATCTGAATCTAAGCCTATGATTTCCATCAGAAACCAAACTGAGATAACAAAAATGTTCTAGTGGCTGGAAAAGGAGTATGAGCGGGTAATACGAAAGTAGACTGCATGGCATGCTATGGAAGCAGTAGTCACATTTTACTATAGACTGGTAGTAGGGTATGTATGGATGTATGTGTGTGTATGTATATATATTCAACACTACTATTTTCATTTGCAAGTAGACTGAAAAGCATACAGACTTATATCTGGCTTTTTAATCAAAAATTTCTGCCATCATATTATTCACAGCCAGGTTTCCACAGGTCTGGAATCTTCTTCCTACAGATCGAGGTGAGAACATTTCATTGAAAACAAAACAAAATAAAACAAAAACTAAGCACAGTCAAGCTGTCTTAGGCTTAAGAGTTTCTGGGTTTCGTCCTTGGAGGAGTTGAGGATCTTCCCAAGGCCTCGGACCTCGAATATTCTTCCAGTTTTCAAAAGTGGAATCCTTTATTTTCTACAGAACCACAAAATTAAACATATTAGTTCAAAAGCCTTTGACTGACATTATCACTAAGTGGTGAGCAAGTCAAGGGAAACCCAACAGGCTCAAGAGCAAGTTCAGCAAGCAGACTAACTCCAAGCCAACCTCAGGGACTTCCTGGGTTTAGAACTTTCCTTGCTTGCTACAGAGAGACATTACATCTACCTTTCCACATAATAAGTTCATAGTGGCAGAAGGAGTTTACACTCTGTTTCTAAGAGCACAAAGAAAGGAAAGAGACTGGAAAAACAGGAGTAAATGTGAAGCTGTTCTAGTGTAGCACCAGCTGAAAGGCTGGTGTGGGTCACAGTAGAAAAGAGAAGAACTAAGGTGTAGATCCTGGCATCTTTACAAGTAAGATGACGACCAAAGCGCCTTGTTCTGCAACCAGGGAAATGACACAGGGCTTCAGAAGTCATTCTCCTCAGGTAACCTGAGAAAAAATATTTATCCTAGGCAGAACCATTCAACCGATGCACCATAGCTTCCCTTAGTCTTAAATGTCTCAAGTACAGTGGGGAGGCTGGAGAAAAGGGGTGGACAGAAGAGCTCTTTTATCCTCTTCAATAGTCACTTTTATACACCTGCTTCTGTTCTGAAATAACTGAGGGGAAAAAAAATGCTATGAGATCAATGGGTAATTTCTATCCAAAAATAGAGAAAGTGGCTTATGTTTTCCTTGATGTTTAGATACAAAGTATTAACCCTTTTACTGAAGAAGCACACAATCTCTATCAAGTAGCACAGGCCACCTTTGCATAAGTGATTGTTAAAAGGCAAGACAAAATATTCTATATTCAGCTCTTAACTTTTATGATTCCTAAAAGAACCACACAGAAGAATCTATTCCCAGATAAGCCCTCCACAGCACCAACCGCCTGTTCAGTGTTCACTTCCTCGAGCAGAAGTCCAAGGCTTCAACAAAGGACAGGAAAGCAGGAAGTAAAAGTGTTTTTCTTGAAAAGTTAGGAGTGAATGTTAAATATATATGGATGTACAAAGTGCTATTAATTTAGCATAAATATTTTCAAGTATGGCTACGAAATTATCTAAAGCAGCAGCTCTCAACATTCGAAATGCGACAACCCTTTATTATAATCTCCCATGTTGTAGTGATCCCTCAATCATAAAATTATTTTTTTGCTACTTCCTAACTGTAACTTTGCTACTGTTATGAATAGTAATATAAATATCTGATTTTTTCAGTATTCTTTAATGGGTCACAACCCACAGGTTGAGAACTACCTATCTAAAGGAACTAAAAGCCCTTTTAGTTTGTTTTTTTGTTTTTTGAGACAGAGTCTATATAACCCAGGCTAGCCTTGAACTCACTATGTAGTCTAAGTTGGCTTTGAACTACCAGCAATCCTAGTGCCTTGATGTCTTAGTTAGGGTTTTACTGCTGTCAACAGATGCCATGACCAAGGCAACTCTTATAAGGAGTATGGCAGGCATGGTGCAGGAAGAGCTGAAAGTTCTACATCTTCATCTGAAGGCTGCTAGGAGAAGAAGATTCACTTCCAGGCAGCGGATCTTTTTTTTTTTTAATTTTCTATTTTTATTTTTTTTAAATTGTCACAACACCGATTGAAGTTAAACAACACAACACGTTTCCACTTTACCCAAAGTGGTGTTTTTCACTCTGCCCCTTCTTGACGGCTCAGTGGGTCACTAGCAAAAGGCTCACTGAGTGCTTTTAAAAGGGAACTACAATGCAGATCTTAAAGCCCACACCCACAGTGACACACCTACTCCAACAAGGCCATACCTACTCCAACAACTATTAGGAGGCTACACATCCTAATAGTGCCACTTCCTGGGCCAAGCATATACAAATCATCATGCTTGGCCTCCCTAAATACTGGAATAGCAAACATGTGCTTCCATTCCTGGCAAAAGTAATCACCATTATCCAGATATGTTAAGGTGTTGCTTATTAGAATTTAAAATAATTCTTAAGATGTGAGACAAAGTTGACAAGAGAGAGTCATGGGAACATATTATGTTTAGGGGCTATTTACAGGAAAGACTCCTTGTAGAAAACCTACAAAATGTGTGTTTGGCTGCATGTCAGGCTGTACACACGTGTTAGGCAAGACTCAAACCTCACTGTCTAATACCCAGTGCTATAGGACTTATCAAGGAGCATAGGACATAGTAAGGACATGCGTTAAGAACTGGCCTCCAACCCTGCCAAGTACACACCTCCCATCAGGATTCTCTTGCTACCCTGACATCCAGCTAAGACACTCAAGAACAAAACTTTTTTACCCACAGCCCCAAATTTAAAACCAAACCCTGACAACACCCTTGCGCACGCGCGTGTGTGTATATGTGTGTGTGTGTGTGTGTGTGTTGGGGGGGGGGCATTTAAAAAATGAGGCCTACTGAGTTCCTGGCACAGGAAGCAACAGAGGCTGTCCCCAGAGTCCCCTTTAGCAAACAAAGCAAACAACAAAAAGCTCCCAGACCTGAAGTGCTGCACTGGGAGAGCTTACCTCAACAACTCCCCCACCCCTGTAAGACAATTTACCAAATACCTCAAATTCAAATTCAACTTATTTTTTTCTTCACTGTTAATTTATCTTGAGAAACAGAACCAGTCATGACTAATGAGAATGTTATAAAACATAGAATATTAACATACTATACCTCATACTCTGACTCTAAAGTTATTTTATTCACTTTCAATTTTTTCTCCAATTCAGGATCAATCTGTAGAAAAGAAAAAGAACATATATCATTTACTTCTTTTATATTCATTTTTCACTCTAATTTTTTTTTTCATTTTTTACTTTTAAAAGTCATAGAAGAGCAGAGACTGAAGAGAAGGCCATCCAGAGACTATCCCACCTAGGAATCCGTGCCACCTACAGACACCAAACCCTGACACTGTTGTTGATGCCAAGAAGTGTTTGCTGACAGAAGCCTGGTATAGCTGTCTCCTCAGAGGCTCTGCCATCACCACCTGACTAATACAGATGCAGATACTCACAGTCAACCATCAGACTGAGCCCGGGGACCTCAATGGAAGAATTAGGGGAAGGACTGAAGGAGCTGCACCATAGGAAGAACAATACCAACTAACTGGACTCCCCCACCCCAACCAGAGCTCCCAGGGACTAACCACCAACCAAAGAGGATACATAAGTAGGTTCATAGCTCCAGCTGCTTATGTAGCAGAGGATGGCCTTATCTGGAATGGGAAGGGAGGCCCTTGGTTCTGCGGAAGCTTGTTGTTGAAGCGTAGTGGGATGCTAGCGCAGTAAGGCAGGAGTGGGTAGGTAGGTGGAGAAGTACCCTCTAGAGGATGGGGCATTTGCAGAGGGGTAAACGGAAAGGGGAACAATATTTGAAATGTAAATAAATAAAATAACCAATAAAAAAGAGAGAGAGAGATTATATAATCTCAAAAAAAAAAAAAAAAGTCACAGGAGAGCTGGGCCTGGTGGCACATGCATTTAATCCCAGCACAAAGAAGGCAGAAATAGAAAATTTTTATAACTCTAAGGCCAGTCTGCTCTCATAATGAGTCCTAGGCCAGCAAAGGGCACGGTGAGACCCTGTTGAAACAAACAAACAAAGGTAAAACGGGTAAGAAAGTGCGGCCAATTTAAAGTATATGTCAAAATCTCTAATATCAACTGTGATAATTAATGCATAGTGATAACGAATACATAACTCCAGCCTCTGATATACACTGAAGAATTGTCTACTAGGCATTTGACATGTACATATACTGTTTAATGCTCACAAAACCTATAAGATAAACATAAATTTCATCATCACACTATACGTGTATAGAAAGCAAGACAAAGGAAGTTAAATAACTTGTGAAAGACACATGTGTTGGTATTAAAGATTGGCCCTCTGCCTCCAGAGGCAGCATTATTCACCTACTGCCAATGTAGATTTTGTAGTACAGAAATATTTAAAATATTACTATAAAATACACTTGAAAATAAGAGAAGCTTTTCCATAGACCAAATAAAGAGTTAGAAATTTAGGGTTCCATAGTGGCACATTGAAACTCATGTCTATTACTTGTGTGTTACAAAAGAGTGTAACTGGTGAAATAAACAAGACACAGTACACAGACTCACTGAATATAAGTGACTTAACAGAGCCTATGAACAAAGTGATGAGCCAGGGGTTTATCCCAGGATTCTAATAGAATGGTGTATGATAGAGACAAATGTGACAAATCAAAAAAGGATAAATTATGAGAAGTAGATTTTAAAATCCCAACACATATGTACCAGAGCTTCCAGAATGATATCAGTGCTATTGGTCATGTGCCATTTGTGCCTTACCAGTAAACACTATCCTACTGTATAACACTTCCATAAGCTATCCTCTCACACTTCTATTTTCTATTCAAAGTGAGATTTAAGACAAAATAAATTTAAAAAAATAAATAAAATAAAATAAAAAACTCAATTAAGTCTCCAGTTTAGGGTTTCCTAAGAGCTGAGAATTGGAGTTGAAAGTCATTTTCCCCCCACTGCATTTGCCAAGCCTGGAACAAGTACAGAATCATAATCAAGGGTTAGTGTTATAGCCAGCTAGCTCATGCTTGCACTCACATATGAAATTTATAAAAAAATAAAATAAAAATAAATAAATAAGGAGAGAAAGTAAAAGGAGGATTACTAGAAATGTGATCTGGGAACAAAGAGAGGAAGAAGTGGGAGATAAGAAAGGTATCAGGGGGGCTGGAGAGATGGCTCAGCGGTTAAGAGCACTGACTGCTCTTCTGAAGGTTCTGAGTTCAATCCCAGCAACCACATGAAGGCTCAGAATCATCTGTAATGAGATCTGATGCCCTCTTCTGGTGGGTCTGAAGACAGCTACAGTGTACTTACATTTAATAATAAATAAATCTTAAAAAAAATAAAATAAAAAAGAAAGAAAGGTATTAGGAGTGTGGTGGTTTGAATATGGTAAGCCCATATGAAGTGAGAAGTGACACTATTAGGAGGTGTGGCTTTGTTGGAGTGGGTGTGGCCTTATTGGAGGAAGTGTGTCAGGGTGGGCCTTAAGGTCCTATGCTCAAGCTCCACCCAGTGTGGAAGAGTTCTCTCCTGGCTGCCTTTGTATCAAGATGTAGTACTCTCAGCTCCTCCAGCACCATTTCTGACTACACACTGCCGTGCTTCCAGCCATGAGAATGGACTGAACCTCTGAAACCAGAGGTTTCAGCCCCAATTAAATGTTGGCCTTTATAAGAGTTGCCTTGGTCAAGATGTCTCTTCCCAAGAATAAAACCCAGCCGGGCGATGGTAGCGCACGCCTTTAATCCCAGCACTTGGGAGGCAGAGGCAGGCGGATTTCTGAGTTCAAGGCCAGCCTGGTCTACAGAGTGAGTTCCAGGACAGCCAGGGCTACACAGAGAAACCTTGTCTCAGAAAACAAAAAACAAACGAACAAACAAAAAACAAAAAAACAAAAAAACAAAAAAAAAAACAAAAAACAAAAAAAGAATAAAAACCAAACTAAGACAAGGGGAGATAATATTATCAAAGCACATTACATACATGTATAGAAATGTCATAATGAAGTCTGTTACTTTGTACAGTTTATATGTTAGTTTAAAAAGAAGTGGAGCCAAGGTTGGAAACCAGGAAGATATTGCTACTGGGGGTTAAAGAAATCATCACCCAGGGCTACAAAGACAAAAGCAAAAGCAAATGACATGTGACAGGGTTTATCTCTCCCAAAGGAATTACTAAATTATTATTACTAAATTAGTAATTATTAAATTCCTAAATTCTAAACTCCATAAAACAAGAATATAAAGTTAAGTTGAAAATCTCTGAAAAGTAGAGCTGAATTTCTTGGCATACTAATTAAAAGTCATGTAGAGTCAGGTCTTAAGAATAAGGAAGAAGGGCAAGATGGCTCAGCGGTTAAGAGCACTGACTGCTCTTCCGAAGGTCCTGAGTTCGGATCCCAGCAACCACATGGTGGCTCACAACCACCCGTAATGAGATCCGACGCCCTCCTCTGGCCCATCTGAAGACAGCTACAGTGAATTATGTCAGAAGGAGCAGGGCTGTCCTGAGTTCAATTCCCAGCAGCCACATGATGGCTCACAGCCATCTGTACAGCTACAGTATTCTCATACAAATAAAATAAATAAATCTTTAAAAATAACTAAATAAATAAAGGCAATCCTTTAAAAAAAAAGAAGAAGAAAGAAGCAAAGACACACTAAAGCTAACTGTAACTCCCACCAAGCCAGGACCTAGCTCATGCTCCAGTGTTAAGGGCACCAGACCCCATTCTGCCTGCCTAGAAAAAAAATGACAAACTGTTTCTGAAGGAAAGCAGTATCATTGAGAACCTTTACAGCCACCTATAAACAATAGTCAATATTTAAGTGAAAATAATTACAAGGCATAGTCAAAGATATAATCATGTAGTAAAAAAATGAAGAAAACAGATAATTATATCCTTATGTGAGATAGGACTTTTAAGTAATTATAATTCACAAAGTGTTTAAGTCACCAAAAAAAGTGGATAAATTATGACATTATAAAAAATTTCTCTAGAGTATTGAAATACATAATAAAAGAAATGAACAGTTTAGAAGTAAAAAAAAAATGTACTAAATCACAAAGTTAAAAGAACAGGGTTAGTAAGAAATCCATCATGACAAAAGACAGATTTAGTAATTAGAAGATAAAACAGCAGAGAGAATCCGGGGATGAGTATATACACAAAAAGAGTTAAGGGTAGATTAATAGTATAGTCTGCAGTGCATATAGGCCACAAACTTACACCCAGTTTAATAGTACACTCTATAGCTCAAATAGCTCATGAACTATATAGTTCAATAGTACACTTCATGAATCTTAGAGTCCCGTGTAGCAAGCAGAAAGAAAACTGAGGTAAAAACAAACAAAAAAAATTTTATAAAACAATCTTTTGTTTTATGTATCCCATGGTTTTGATTAAAATCCTCAAAGAATCCAATTGACAGTTTGAAACTCCAGTTTTTTTCCACATTAGAGTACCTAAGAGTTAAGGAAAACATTTCTTGCTTCCATGAGTCAATATCAGTCCCTCCCCTCCTCCCTCATTGTGCTGGAGGTCAAACCCAAGACTTGCTGGATGTTAGGCAAGTGCTCTAGCACTCTGTTTGATCCCCAGGCCAGGGAATCACTGTGTGTAAAATAAAAGAAAGCTAGACCCTTGTAAAACTGAACAAGGCCAACTGTGTTCCTGCTGGACAAAAACATGTCTAGTATCAGAACTTCCCCTGTTAGTCACCACTATATTAAGTTCCACTTCATAAGGAAAAGTGAAATTTTAATAAGTTTTATAGATCAGTCAAATAAATAATATGATAAGTAAGTGTGGTCTATGCACAAACTCAACATTGACTATTTGAGGTTAAGTATTGGTGTTTTCAGATGAGCTGATTCCGGATTGATTTGTAAGTACTCACTTGCCTATTTCTTCCTGGATGTGTAGGATTCAGTCTTCTTATATGTTCTCATCCCCGTAGCCAATACAACCAACTGCAATTTCTTTTTACACATTGTGTAGTCTGCTTTTTAGTTATTTAACTCCCTAATCTAGTTGTATGTGCCTTTTTCATCTGGCAGTAAAGTAAGAGGATTACTTAGCGTTCTTTTCTGGTAATGTCTGGATTACATCAGCACTACTATTATGAGTATTCTTACTTTCATTATCTGATCTTGAAAATAGGGTCACAATATTTACATTAAATATTAAGCTAGTACTCTCTTGTTACAAAGCACAACAGATAGGCAAGTCAAAGACTGTCTTATTCACATGTACTTAAACTACATACTTAGTCATAGTACTTGGTGGGATTCAGCAATGGAGGGTCCATTGCCACAGTGAACAATGCTTGTTCTGGCATATAATGGTACATTATATATTATTTAGAAAAGCCTTCAAATATTAGGAATGTGCCCCCTCTCCCCAAATTACAACACATTTCTCAATTAATGAATCAGACATCTTATGTAACAGACAGCACAAATTTGAGAGTGAATGTGTAATTACAGAGGGTAAAAATCCTAGCTCTATCCTGACATACACATATGACCGTATGTAGGAGAGTACAGCTTTCTGGACCTTTGTTTCCACGCCTGTAAAATGGAGGTCCTAGTATACTCCTAAAATAATACAGATGCTATAAAAAGATAGGCATCTTCATTTATAATAAAATATTTTATTTTAGTATCAGTGAGAAATGGCAATATAACATCACTTGCATTACAATGTAATAGCTAATTTATAATTAGAGAGGAAAACTGATGATCCATGTTCTTTAGTTCTTTAAGAACACAAAAACAACTACATCTGAGAATATTTGAGGAGAGAAACAACAATATTACAAGTAAATACAGAGAACTTTTCCCAAATGCTTGATATGATTCACTTCTATGGACTCTTACCAGTGACATTTTAAACAAGACAAAGACCAGCTATTGGGTTTGCAAGACAAGACAGATTAAAATTGCTAAGTGAAATGAGCATGTAATTCTCCTACACAAGTCAAATACCAACTATGGTTCTTACCTTAATTGTCACAGCATCATATCGGATTTGTGAAAATTCACGAAGACCAAAAGAACCTCCAACAACCAGCAACTGAAACAAAGGAAGGGAACAGCTACATGAACTGGAAGGGCAACTCTGACTATAAACATAAAGATTATATTTCCTAGAAAATTATTACTCATTTTTTAAAAGTAGATGTGGTTGGGGTTACCTTCAAAGACATTCCAGTGACACCTGAAACCTGAACAAATATTAAACCCTAAATACACTGTTTTCTTCTATACATAAATACATATAACAAAGTTTAATTTTCAAAATAAGTACAATAAGATTAGCAATAATAACTAGTAATAAAGTACAACAATGGTAAAATGTTGCAATAAATGCCATGTAAAGCTTATGAGCTACTTCTGAAATTTCCGATGGGATTTTTCTCTTCCTTCCCCCAACCCCTTCTTTTTTTTTTTTTTTTTTTTTTTTTTTTTTTTTTTTTGATAACAACAGACAAGATGCAGCAAGTGAAATGTCAGTAAGTAAGGCCACTATAAGCTTGTAACTGACGTTATTAATCAATACTATATATGTATTTGACTTTTCTTGTTTACTTTTTCTTTTTGAGACAGAGTGTGTTGATTTAAATAAGAATGGCCTCCACAGGCTCATATATTTGAATGCTTAATCATGGGATTTGCACTATTTGAAAGGATTAGGAGATGTGGCCTTGATGGAGAAAGTATATCACTGGGGGGTGGCCTTTGAGGTGTCAGAGCCTAGATAGCTCTCTCCCTGCTGCCTGTAGGTCTAGATGTAGAATTCTCCAATTATTTCCCCAGCAGCATGTCTGCCTGCATGCCACTGTGCTCCTCACCATGAAGGGAATGGATTAAACCTCTGAAACTGTAAGCCAGCCCCAATTAAATGTTTTCCTTTGTAAGAGTTGCCATGGCCATGGTGCCTCTTCACAGCAATAGAAACCAACTAAGGAACAGGGTCTCATTAAGCAAGATGGCCTTGAACTTGGTTATGTGCCTGAGGATCACCTTGAATTTCTGATTCCCCTGCTTCCAAACTAAAGAGGAAATAAAAGCACACCCAACTAAATGATAACCTATTGTTAAGTAGTTGGAAGTGGACCTGCCTCTGTACTTAAATCCCTTTAGAGATTTATGTAACTTTAGAAGGTAAACAAACAGACATGCCATTGGTCAACTAACTGATCAGAACAAGTCAAAAAACCACAAATGTCTAACTCTATCCAACTAAGTTATTTTTGTAGGTATTTTGTCTACAAATATTTATTGCTGATGTAGCAGGACAGACGTCTTTGAACCTCTTTGGGTTCTGAGTGCTGTTTGATTCATGAGCCTTCTTTGATCACACAAAATCGGTAAAATTTGTTTTGCTTTAAGTTTTTATTTTAAGATTTTAGTATTTGTGCATGCATCCATATATGCATGCATGCATATGTGTGTGTGTGTGTGCCTGTATGTGTCTATTGATGTGCCAGTATATGCGGGTAACTGTGGAGGTCAGAAGAGGGCATCAGATACCCTGGAGCTGGAGTTTATAAACAGTCTAGAGCAGCCAGATACAGCTGCTGGGAACTCTAGTCCTCTGAAAGAGCAGCAAGTACTCTTAATCAGGAAACCACCTCTCTCATCCCTTGAGTTTTTAATACTATAACTACATAGGGTACACCTGGGAATAAAACTCTGGCCTTGTCTTTGTAGAATTTCTTTCAACTTTATGACTTTACAAAATTGGACATTTGTAAACACTGCCTTTTTTTTTCTTAACAAATTATAAAGGAGTCTTGCAGCATATGCCCCACTTTTCTGTATGCGGAAACCCTTTCAGGGAGCTTACAAACTGCTACTGCTATTTTACCAAAGAGTGGCTGGCTGCAATTCTCACATTAGACATGAATAAGTTAAGCCAAGAGGGCCAAAAAGCTTGATCTCCATATCACTGCTTAAATAATTAAATAGAAAAAGTGGGGTGGGGGTGGAGGGTGGCACACGCCTTTAATCCCAGCACCTGGGAGACAGAGGCAGGCAGATTTCTGAGTTCGAGGCCAGCCTGGTCTACAGCGTGAGTTCCAGGACAGTCAAGACTACACAGAGAAACCCTTTCAAAGAAAAAGAAAAAGTATGAAAACATAAAATATAAATTTAAAATCTGAGGTTCATAAAAACAACAAAACTTCACTGTTGTAACTTAAAAGCTTCTGACAAAAAGAAAATGAAAAAAAAAAAAACCTAAATAATCTCAGAAAGTAACAAATGGGGAGAGCATCTGTGATGTGTGTCTGTGCATGTGGACTCGCGTGCACACATACACAGGTTGAAGGGTGAAAAGCAAAACAAAACAAAAAAATCATCAAAAACTAGCATTAGATTTAGAGTCTCTGTTTACTAGATTAGTGGCTCAATTAGAGGAACTGCTCTCATCTCTGAAAGGGTTTCTGCATACAGAAAAGTGGGGCATATGCTTTTCTTCTAAGAACATTCTCTCCTGTTTCCTCTCCGGCAAACTAGAGCTTCACCTCTCAGGTTTTAGGGCCCTTCTAAGGCCCATGATTTCTAAGTAAATAGCAGCCACAATAAAAATTTATATTTAACAATTATACATATAAAATATACTTAGCTACTTTTTAAAAAAATGTTATTTGGGATATATAAGACTAAATCAAAATGGCTGCTTTTATACACACATATAATCTGTAATTATGTTTTATATATATATATTTAACATATAACAGTAGTAATTAAAGAAGTCATGAAATTGAAAGGAAGAAAGGAATCACAGAAGTTGGAGGGGGAGAGGTAGAGATGAAAAGAATGTAAACACAGTGCTTATCTACTAAATCTATATATTAATCTTAAATAAAAATAATGCTATTTTGCATAAACACAATGTGTGTGTATGCATGAAGCAAACAGAAATGAATGACTAGCTATACATCTATAAGGTAAAAAGATCGTAATGAATAACTTCGCCTTTGTTACATGACTGAAGGCTTTCTTACTGTGCACAGCGGACTGTGTGTTATAAAACAGAAAAGGAGAACCCCAGAACTCAAAAGAGGTTCTCCAAATTAGGCATAGAAAGTGCTCTTTGCCTAACTTGGGGGGGGGGGGGGCCCCTGGAAAAAAAATTACGGATAAGAGTTTCATCTAGACAGAGCTCCAGAGTATAGTATGCCTTCATAAGACTGATACGACCATTTAAAAACTGACCAAGAAAGGAATTTCCATCTGTGAAGGAGTCTCTTTCTTGCCGGTTAGCTCCGAAAATAGGGCAGGGTACTAAGTCTACATAGAAAGCCTCGCCCTGGGATTTTTTTTTTCTTTCCATAACATCTTAACTTTTATGATTTTGAAGGAAAATCAAATTGGCTCCCATAGAGATAGATGGTGATTGCAAGTCAGTAACTAAAATCCGTGTTTTCAAACGACAGAGGAACTTACAGAAAACAACTTTTTGTTTGTTTGTTTTTGTTTTTTCGAGACAGGATTTCTCTGTGTAGCCCTGGCTGTCCTGGAACTCACTCTGTAGACCAGGCTGGCCTCGAACTCAGAAATCCGCTTGTCTCTGCCTCCCAAGTGCTGGGATTAAAAGCATGCGCTACCACTGCCCGGCCAGAAAACTTTATACATGCCTTGTCTACATAAATTGCTGTCATTTTATAAAAATGAATGCTTACCCCAAAACTCTTAAAGCAGATTGCAGAGTTCCTTAATTATCAAAACAGAGTCCAGATACATCAAAGACATTTACATTTCTAAAAATCAACCTTTCTTTCAGCAGTGCTCAAATACAAAAGCTGGGAACTTCACAAAGGCCAAGAAGTACATCAAGTAAAATGTCTTGTAGTTTTAAAAGCTTTTGTTTATTTTCTTTAATATCAGAGTATGCTAAAGCAAATTAATTTATATCAATGATCAAACAACAAATGAACATAATTATTGGAGCTCTACATTTGATTAGACTTCTTGCAAAATCTCAACGTCCAACCCAGGAAAACTACTGTAAAACGAGGATAGTAACAACACGCGCGTTCACGAAGGGAAAGGAACCAGGAGAACCCGAGGTACACTTTTGAGCGCAAACTAAGAAAAACAAAAACAAAAACCTCAAAGCTCCCGTCGCTTCCATCCCGTCCTAGCACAGACCCTAAGTCGGCAGTATCCGGAAGACAGCACCAAGACGCCACTCAGCCGAGGAGGGCCCGCCCCTTCCGGGGACCCAGACCCGCTCCTCTCCGGCCTCAGCCACTCACCAACATGGGAACTCCATAACGGAGGGTCTTGTTCTTACGCAGAGCGCGCCACACAGCGGGCGCAGTCATAGCAGAAGGTACAGCCTGTTTAGCCGCCTCCAGAGCGACCCCAGAGCGGCCCGGAACACCTCTCAGGCGAAGTTGTACACTCAGCGCAGGTTTGGGTGCCAGGTCCTCACCTGAAAAGCCTCCGCGAGTCAAACGTAAACGATTAGTCAAAACACACTCCCTCCCGCTTCCTCTCTTCCCCGGAAGTCGAGGCCACTGAACTTTGGTTCCGGGACCCGGGATACACCGGGTGCAATTTGGTTTTTGCATTTGGAAAATCTGTAATCCGCATATTCTGGATCTTGACTGTGGCTCAATAAGCTCAGCTAAAGGGCAGGGTTGGTTTTAAAGCTAATGCACAAGTAGCACCAGGTTAATGAAGACTTTTTAAGTCGTGGCTCACCAGTTGTAACTGAACTTTTTTTTATTGGTTATTTTATTTAAATTTCAAATGTTATCCCGTTTCCCAGTTTCCCCTCCGCAAACCCTCTATCCCACCCCCTACCCCCTGCTTCTTTGAGGGTGCTCCCCCACCCACTCACCCACTCCTGCATCACCGTCCTAAGCATTCCCCTACACTGAGGCATCAAGCCTTCATAGGACCAAGGGCCTCCCCTCCCATTCATGCCAGATAAGGCAATCCTCTGCTACACATGCAGCTGGAGCCATGGATCCCTCCATGTGTACTCTTTGGTTGGTGGTTTAGTCCCTGGGAGCTCTGGGGAGTCTGGTTGGTTGATGTTGTTCTTCCTATGGGGTTGCAAACCCCTTCAACTCCTTCTTCAGTCTTTCCCCTAACTCCTCCATTGGAGTCCCCATGCTCAGTCCAATGGTTGCTTAGATCTGTAATGGTAAGGCTCTGGCAGAGCCTCTCAGGAGACAGCTATATCAGGCTTCTGTCAACAAGCACTTCTTGGCATCAGAAATAGTAATGGCCGTATAGGTATTGATCAAGAATAGGTTTGGTAGCTGCATATGGGATGGATCCCTAAGGTGGGGCAGTCTCTGATGGCCTTTCCTTTGGTCTCTACTCCATTGTTTTGTCCCCCTATTTCCTTTAGACAGGAGCAATTTAGGATTAAAATTTTTGAGAAAGGTGGGTAGCCTCATCCCTCAACTGGGAGGTCATGTCTAACCTCTGGATATGGTCTTTACAGATTCTCCTTCCCCTTTGTTGGATATTTTAGCTAATGTCATCCCCACTGGGTCCTGAGAGCCTCTTGCTTTAATGGTGTCTGAGACTTTCTGTTGGCTACTCCAAATTTTCCATCTCTAATTGCTACACACTTCTGTTCAATTTGCTGACCGTGTCTCTGCACATCTCCCCTGTCTCCCCCAACACCTGATCCTGCTCTCCCCCTTTCCCTCTCCCCCTCCTTTCTTCCAGGTCCCTCCCTCCCTCTTCCTCCCGTGATTATTTTGTTCTTCCTTCTAAGTAGGACTGAAGCATCCACACTTTGGTCTTCCTTCTTCTTGAGCTTCATATGGTGTGTAAGTTGTACTGTAAGTATTCCGAGCTCTTTTCCTAATATCCACTTATCAGTGAGTACATACCATGTGTGTTCTTTTGTGACTGGGTTACCTCACTCAAGAGGATATATTCTAGTTTCATCCATTTGCCTGCAAATTTCTTGAAGCCCTATACTTAATGAGTGCCTGCTTTTCATTGGCTATGAAACTACAACTTGTTTGTGTGCCTCTGGTTGACTCAAGGAACATAGACACAAAAAAGAAGAAACAGGCCATCTAATAGGGACACAAACTAGAAAGTATGATAGCTTGGGTGAACAAAACACCCACCTTGTCATTTTCCAGGAAGAGCCAGAGAAAACCTTTGCATTTGCGTCTGCCTCTCTGCTGCCACTGAAATGCTTCTGGAGTAGCCTCACACGTTGCCTCTACAGGAGAAGCTATATATCTCCTTAAGGTTAAGCTAACATCTATGCCGGGGGAAAGAGGGCATAAAGGCAAAGGGAGAGGGCATGATCTTAAATTAATGTCACACAGCACTGGAAGACAGGTTTATACATAATGAAAAGATCCCCTCGGCTTTGTCTTCACTGTCTCTACAATTTTCATAGCAAGCTTTAAAACTGTTTGTTAGAAAACTTCAGTCTGGTGATGTTTTGTTGTGGTTGGTTGGCTGGCTGGTTGGCTGGTTGGTTGGTTGGTTGGTTGGTTGGTTGGTTGGTTGG
>JADRCD010197137.1:0-20050 GCA_019843815.1 Montemys delectorum | reverse complement strand
TGTGTGTGTGTGTGTGTGTGTGTGTGTGTGTGTGT
Organism: Montemys delectorum; assembly: GCA_019843815.1. Classification (NCBI taxonomy): domain Eukaryota; kingdom Metazoa; phylum Chordata; class Mammalia; order Rodentia; family Muridae; genus Montemys; species Montemys delectorum. The sequence continues at coordinate 20,015 of JADRCD010197137.1, read as the reverse complement.
GTGCATGGAGTGAACCTGAGAGGTCCTCCCATTTCTGCCTTCTCAGCCATGGGATTAGAACTACAACATGACCATACTACTTTTTATGATGACGTTGGGGCTTGAACTCAGGACTTCATGCTAGTACAGTACTTCACTGAGATACCCCCCAACACACACTCCTTTGCTCTGGATAGTTTTCTTCAGTAGTATTACACCAGTCATTTTCTGCTCTCCATATTTTTCAGCTTTTCTCCCAAAGAACATATGCTGATGTTTCTGCTTTGAAAACTCTTGACCCATCTCACCAGCTAAATTTTCTCTTGGTAAAAGCTTCCCTGCCCTTTGACGTGCTTAGGTCTTTGTTGATTTGCGCTCTCCGCAAATGATAGATCTCTATATGTAACTATCAGTCAGTGTTGCTAGTTGACCAATGATTCTTTCCTCCACAGTGGTCTAATAAACATATCAAAGGCTCATGCTCCTTTTACTCAAAAGAAATTTATCAAATACACAAATGGGTTGGAAGCATTCTGATGCCATCTGTGGAATCTTGCCTATTCTCTTTTTGGAAAAAAAAAAATCTTAAAGCTGAATGTGCCTGCTGCTCTTTCTTTTGAATTCATGGGTTTCCTCCTAAAAATGGTAAAATTTCAGACAAGACAAAAACACCCAGCTTCCCAAAGTCTTTCTAACAGAAATATAGAAGGAAGCAGAAGTCATATTTTCTCCCTTGGAATGGCAGCAGCTGTGAGGGAAGACAGCAAAATGACTAAAGAGAAGGTAAGCATTGTGATTAAATTATGGAGATCTCTAAGAATCTGTCAATCAAACCATGTTGAAGAAGAAGTGAATGAAAGGAACAGGAACACAATGGAACCGTGTGTTCTGCAGAGTAAAGGAAAATGGAGAATACCTGGGAGCCACTGCTCTGTGTGGCTTGCAATTGGACATAATCTGTCACAGCTGTTTTGTCATAGAGGAACTTCTCTCTGGGCTTTGTCATTTCTTTTGTAGTAATGGCAGCATCCTCAAGAGTTTGTAAGGCACAGTAAGTGAACATGGGGTTTCAACCTTCATGCACATGAGCCCTGGGTCACCATTCACTTGCTCTTTGACCCTCAAGTTTTACTTAGGTCTGCTTTCTTCTCTCATTAAATGAAAATAATGAAAACACTACCTCATTGTGTTAGTGTGGAGGGCCAGGGAGATGATTCAGGACAGTCTTGGAACATTTCCCAACCCACCGTGCATGCTTGATGAGCATCAGTTGGCATTATGGTTAGTAGTAGTTGCTGGTTATCTCTGGGTCTCTAACCTGGATGCTTAGCTTGAAGGTAGCTAAGTCTATGTAGGTGCTAGAGGAACTGATGGGAAGCCCCTGTGTGGATATATTGTCCCGACATTATTAATTCTCTGAGAGGGATCTGGGGACCATTCTTCCAGAGAATAATACTAAGAATCTGGACACTGAAAAAGTGGTATACTGTGGGTTACCTGAATGCTCTTATGTATTTTTGCATGGGATTATTCAGGTACAGAGGGTACTGTCATTGTCTAGCATACATAAGATGGAAAGCAATCCCCAAACAAGCAACAGGTGTCTACTGGAAAAGTTCCAACCAATACATATTCCCAGGCCAATCCAGACCTACCAAATGTGATCCTCAACAGAGTAGGAGCAGCCCAGGTGAAGCTCTGCTCCTCCAGGCATGACTGATGGTTGCTGAGGGATGAGAGTTACTGGTATGAAATGCAGCCGAACACTGGGTAAGGGAATAGAGTTCAGAAGAGATGTGTGCTCTTTTGCCTAAAGTAGTGCATCTAGCTAGTTAGAGGGGCATGTGGCTGCTAACTCACTATCTGGTATAGATGCAGATCCAGAGCTATTTTTTCCTGTGGAATATCTCATTTCAAATGCACCTTCTTTCTTTTCTATTTTTATTTAGGGTGTGTGTGTGTGTGTGTGTGTGTGTGTGTGTGTGTGTGTGTGTGTGTTGCTGGGCCTGGAGCCAAGACCTCAGGCTTGTTATGCAAATATCCTAGCATTAAACTTCACCCTTAGCCTCAGTTCTGCCTGGTCTTGTCAATCCTCCGTGCCCGACAATGACCACTTCTTTAAGGTAATCTCAACCATTATTTGCTCCTAACACAGACACTGAAATAGCATGAAAATGTACTATTTTGACTTCAATTTAGAAAGGCAAAGATTGCAATATCTCTTTGCAATTATGAGCCTAAAATAAGAAAGAAAACAAAAAGGCTAAATATCACTTTTCCTGGTTACTTGGATATCAGGCAATTATCACATGATTACTCAGGCTGGTAATGAAATTAAGATAAAGTTTCATCAAAATAGCATATGTAATTTTGCAGCCGAAACAGAACTGGTGTAAATATGAGCAGATGTGTCTGCCTCTTTTGGATTTATAAATACAGAAACATTGTTCCCATTTCTGGTAAAAAAAAATTATTCTTTTCTTTGAATGTGGAAAGAGTGTGGCTCAGAGTCCTGGAGGTGACAGGGACAGTGGGAAGTCACAACCAGCAAGATTATGCATTCCCTATGGCTTCCAGGCAGGTAGTCTTAACCTGAGAGATGCACTATTTCTGACAGCAGTTACATACTCTGGGGATTTGAGATAAAATGGTAACATACATGTCCAGGTCAACATACAAATTTTCTTCGGCAGGTAACATACTAGTCTTTCTTTTGTAGAAAAAAAAAAAACATTCTGGACTGAGGGGATGACTCAGTGAGTAAGTGCTTGCAAGGCAAGCATAAGTATCTGAGTTTGAACTGCCAGAACTCACGCACAGCAGGCAGAGCCACATAGATCTGCAACGACAATGATCCTACCATGAGATAGGAGGAGGGAAAGAGAGAATTCCAGGAAGCGTGCAAATCAACTGTGAGGAAACATGATGCACTGGACAACAAGAGATTCTATCTCAAACGAGCTGGAGAGTGAGGACCATTCGCTACCTAAGTTGTCATCTGATATCTACATGTTCTATGTTTTGCATACAAAATTCAAGCTGGCTCCTAGCTCCAACTCTGCTCTACACGCAAGACAGCTATGTACAGGGCAAATGACTTATCAAAGGTCATGTTCTGTCCATATTTCCTTGCCAGAGCAGTGTTTCTTTGTCTAGGAGTGCTAACTGGCTACTGTCATAAGCCTTTTGTTCTCTACCAGGGTCTCAGGTAAAAGCAAGGCAAAGGAAGGGTGTGAAGACCTCTTTCCTGAAGCTGTCAGACAGATCCTAGCATGCTGAGATGCTGGCCCTGGAGCTTTCTGCCATAGTGAAGAGCCCAGAGTCAGGAGGTCCGTGGTGACACTTCCCTTCTCCCTGCCCTGCTTGTCTGTCACACTTGCTGCAGGGATGCGAGTGTCATGATGTGGCTGGTTGGTAAGAGTGGAAGCCCAAAGCAGAGAACCCCACTTCTGCAGGCTCACCATCACCCACACCTAACCCACACCCTCCGGAGCCTCTCTCTACTCTCTCTTGAACATGAGTTTGGCAGGAGACCAGAGCAGCTGAGTCACCTTAGGAAGGAGTTTTTCTTACCATATCCACTAGTGGAAAAATACCCAGAACTCCAAGCAGTCCTAAGCACCACAGTGGAGCAATAGAGTGCTGTACTAGCTGGTGCTGCTTCTGTATTTCCATGCCTCAAACAAGTGTCCTTCCCTGGGCTCTGAGCGGGAGGAGCTAAGTCACGGTAGTTAAGAGCTACCATGGACTGAAGAGAATGAGCATATTTACTTGGAATTCATCCTTGTCTTTCCCAAGAGCCATTCTTTATCAGCTAGGTTGCCCATCTGGCCTGTCCCTGTCTCTGCCCCTGCAGACAAGTGATTTAGAGGAGAATGCATTTTGCGGAAGATTCTAATCCCTAAAATCTCCAGAGATCCTAATAGATACACAAATACAAGCATTAGTGCTAGTCCCCCAGTTCTGCCAGAGCTCTGGAATCCTCTGTGCTATTGGCCTGATCCTCACATTTACATCCCTTGCCAGCCCATGTCCAGATATACAGAGTGCCAAACAACTGCTACTTGGAAACCTCTCCTTGGGTGTCATATAGATTTGAGACTTATAAGGTTAACAGATGAAGTGTCTTTTGGGTATATGACAAGAGTGGAATACTTGGATCTTGAGGTAAATCGATCCCAATTTTCTGAAGAGCCACAGTACTGATTTCCATAGTGGCTGTACAAGTTTGCACTCCCAACAGCGATGGAAGTCTTCCCCTGGCTCCACATCCTCTCTAGCATGAGCTGTCATTTGTGTTATTGATCTTGGCCATTCCAGACATATGTAAGATGGAATATCAAAATATTTTTCATTTGCATTTCCTTGCCATAAGGACACTTGTTCAACTATGTTCATAGCAGCAATATTCATAATAGACAGATTTTGGAAACAACCTAGATGTCCTCAACTGAAAAATGGATGAAGAAATGTACATTTATACAATGGAATATTACTCAGCTGTTAGAAAAATATGCCATCATGCAACTTTCAAGCAAATGGATGAAACTAAGAAAATCATCCTGAGGGAGGCAATGCAGACCCAGAAAGACAAACATGATATGTATTCACCTATAAGTGGATATTAGCTATTAAGTAAGGGATAACTACTCAACAATCCATAGACCTCTCTGCAGTTAGATAAAGAGGGAGAGCTGAGGACAGCAGGAGGGATGCTGTATATGTATCTCCCAGGGAAGGAAAACTAGAAAGTATTTTGTTGGTGGACTGGTGGCAGTAGGTACGGTAACAGAAGGATCTGATATAGGAGGGAGGAATAGGGGGAGAGAGTATGAGGAGAGAAGACTAGAATAGGTGGGCATTTAGGGGGTCAATGTGGAAACTTAGTGCAATGGAAACTTCCTGGAAGCTCCGAAGGTGACCCTAGTAAGGACTCCTAGTAATGGAGGAAATGGAGCCTGAACAGACTATCTTCTGTAACTTAGGCTAGGCTCTCAGTAGTGGGACTGGGACAACAACCCAGCCACAAAACCTTCAACCCACAAACTGTCCTCTCTTCAAGATGAGCTGGAATTTGTGGGAGTGGCTAACCAATGACTGGTCTAACTTGAAGCCCAAACTACAAGGGCAGTCCATGCCTAATATTGGATGGTCAGGATCAGTAAGCTGGATGGCTCAGAGACCTAGGATAGAACAACAACAACAACAACAACAAAACCCAGTTAAATGATTCCTCATGCTATTCTGCTATAGATGGGTGCCTAGCCCAATTGCCATCAGAGAGGTTTCCTCCAGCAATTGATGGGAGCAGATACAGTGACCCACAGCCAAACATTAGGTGGAACCATGCAGAAGAGTTGGAGGAAGGATTGTAGGAGCAAGAGGAGTGGAGGACACCAGGAGAACACAGCCCTCAGAATCAACTAAGCTTGGCTCAAGAGATCACAGACACCATAGGGCCTGAATGGCCTCTGTATCAGGTCATCTGTGTACAGATTGTTGAGCTTGGGGATTTTCCTGAATTGCTAACAGTATGGATGTCTCTGACTCTTTTGCCTGCTCATTGGACCCTTTCCCTCCTACTGGGTTGCTCATCCAGCCTTGATACAAGGGTTTGTGCCTAGTCTTACTGCACCTTATTTGGCCATGTTTAGTTGATAACACTGAGAGGCCCGCTCTTTTCTGATCGAAATGGAAAAGGAGAGTGTTTCTGGGGAAAAGGGAAGGCGGTAGGGAGGCTGCAGTCAGAATGAATTGTATGAAAGAATAATAAAGAAGAAGAAAAAAGAATTGACTGAACCTTCACTTTCAGACTTTGCTGATTGACAGACAGGTGCTGTAGACTCCTTTAGTGACTTTAGACAAAAAGTACTACTCTTCTTTCCTATGCCCCATCTTTCTGAACATGGCCTAATGATTCTTCCTTCAAAACATTTTCAGAATCATCGAACTTATAACTAGCTCAATTTTGTTGTCTCTATGAGATAAGCCAAACTTTTTTCTCCCTGGCCTTTGATAACAGGTACCCAGGCCTTAGCACAACTGAGGCCATGATAGAAGTACCACTCAGGCCTTGGAAACCAGCCTCAAGCAGCAAGACTTGCCAAACTGAGAACAAACACCTACTCCATTCAAGTCCATAGTTAAGGGAAATTCCCTAAGCGTACTAACCTTCCTTTTTGGCTTCTATTGTTTTGCTTCTGGCTAACTGTTCTTTGTAACTGAGTTGGGTCAACACAGGACATGGTTTCATGCTTAAAAGACAACCTGAGAAGGGTTTGGACCTTCTCTGGAATCCTAAATACCTGGTGTAGTCAGCTTGAACTCATATCCAAGTAGTCATATCCAAGTAGTCTAGTATCCAAGTGGCATATCTCATGCCCCTTCTATAGTAAATCCCTGCTTGATACAGTCAGTGTGATCCTTCAACATATATAGAAATGATTTCACTCTGTTGCAACCTTTCCCTCCCTTGGCTTCAATGTTAGAGTCCTCACACAATCCTATTAAGCCCTCACAGTGTTTCCCTTAGGCTTTCACAGGACCCTGCCAAGTCCTCACAGTTTATCCATGCTGTTTATCCATGGCCTATTCTGTAACCACCTCATCCTCTGCCCTTTTCCTCAACCACACTGATCTCCTTGCTCTTCCTGAAATCTAACACCTTGGTATCTTCCCCAGGACCTTTGTACTTACTATAGCTTAAGCCTAGAACATTCTTTATCGCTTCAGTTTTTCATGTCTTTGTTAAAATGTCACCTGCTCAGAAAAGTCTTTCTTGGCCACCCTTTCTTAAACTGCAACCTCTTGCCCACAAATACTCTTTCTCTGATCTCGAACAAATACTCATTCATCATCTCCTTCTCAATAAAATTTTATTTAATTATTTTTCACTTTATGTGTCTGAGTGTTTTGACTGCATCCATGAATTATACATTGCTTGTGTGGAGCAACTTAAGAGACCAGAAGACACTGGGTATTGGGTCTCCTTGAACTGTAGTTGCCAGGTGGGTTATGAGCTGCTATGTGGATTCGGGGAACCAAACCCAGGTCCTCTGCAAGAGCAATTAGTGCTTTTACTCATTGAGCCACCACTCTAGCCTCATGTCTTTATTTCTCATTTTTATAGCCTCTGTACTTGTTCTCTAAGGTTGAAACTGAATGAGGTTAGCAGAATACCTTTCTTCAGTGTATTTGGGACCTCGCAATGTGGCTGACACATAGCATAGTAGGCACACACCATTATTTACTGATGGAAATGTTTCAGTTCTCTGCACGCAAACTGCAAAACGTTACAGAGCTGTAAAAAGTGTTTGAGCTCTTCTGATTCTGGATCCATTGCAATCTGTCTGTCTACCCATCAACCTAGCATCTGCCTTTGCTTCCTAGTCCTAGACACATTTAGATTCAAATAATTCAAATCAAATAAGTGTTCATTATACCACTCTGTGAGTGATCTTCAAAGACATGGGAAGAAAGTGTCAATGTTATGAGAGAAATAATTACTAGTTCCATGTTCTGATAGAGTGCCAGAGTGCCTTTCTAGTGATATAGCTTTGTGAGTTCATGGTTACTGGATCATTTTACCATGTTTTATTTATGGCATGCGTGCTCCTAAGAGAGAACCTATGCATAGTGAGTTCAAAGTCATACACATACCAGGCAACAACTTAACTCAATTATTCTGGCTGTAGACATTTTACCATTTTTAGTTTTACATCAATGACAGTAAAAACATAATATTTCTTTTCCAATTATTTCATTTAGATGAGAAAAGCAAGGCTCCACGATTTAAGATCACTTACTTGCTGTGACATGTTTGGTAGGTAGAGAACAACCAGAACTCTGATTAAATCACGCCAACATTGACACCATGTTCCCCTAAGCAAGTTGTCAAACATCCAGACAGAATATTGTTCAAGCTGCCAATTAGCAATACTATACTTCTCTGGATCCCTGTTTCTTTGGCCATATAATCAAAGTGTGCCCTTCCCCCATTAAGAACATCTCCTTTCTTGGAGCAGTACTGAAGCTCATCTCTTTTTATATTATGAGATGAATTAAGGAGGGACACCTGATAAAAGAAATGGGCTATACTCTTTTTTCCTAACAAGTACAGTCCTCTGTGATATGTTCATAAATTCTATTTCCTAACTAGTTTTAGAACCTAGGCTGCTTTACTGTCAGAGGGTTCCTGGGGTATGACAAACAGTAGAGAGGTTTCCCGGGATACTAAGGGTAAGCCAAATCCTTTCATTGCTTCCTTTGATGAAGAAATTGTGGGCTTGGCTTCCAGTAAAATTCACAAATTTTAATATTCTTTATGACCTGGTGACCTGCTACAAATCCATTGAACAGATTAGCTGCATTGCAAGAGGCTTCTGGAAATTAATTCACATAAACAACATGTATATTCTTTTGTAACTATTGCACTAATCTTAAGTAAAAAGCGCATAGACTACTTCATGCCTTCCTTGGTTGCAGTCTCTACCTATCACATTAACATTTCAAGATGAACTGTGAGGAGAGACTCCTTCAATGTCCTTGAATGGACATTTCCCAAGGTTGTGGTAAGCAGGCAGGCTTTGACACATTTATCCTCCCTTCTCTCCTTCTGTATACAAGTATCCCTTGCTGAAAACTCTCTCATAAAATGGACCAGCTAAAATTCCGGACTACAGTTGAATGTCTGATTTCAGTTTCCTAATAAACAACAAGTATTCAGACAAACCAATTTATGCCCATACAAGGATCAAAGGTCACAGCACAAAGTTTGCCTCCCAGTGTCTCTTGTGGCCTCCTGTGACTGATAAGTACGTGGGGTAGCATAGTGCTGTCAGTCTTCTGTCAATTATCAAGTGTCTTCTGCTTGACCATCCTCCAAACACTAAGATGTGGATCTCTCCTTTTACAGCATGAAGAGAAGAGCCTCAGACTAAGCACATTCCACAACAAAATAATTTGACTTACAAAGTACGTTCTTTAAGGATGAGGAAGAATGGTAGACCTTGCAATGAGTTGGAGATAGTCTATGAGGGCCATGTGCTAAGTTAGGAAACAGATATTGCACTGGGAACATCTGACTTCTAGGTCCCACCAACAAAGCTGGGTATGTGTGCTTATAATTTTAACAAAGACAAAATGGGATATGGAGACAAGTGGCTCACTCAGAGCTTGCTGACCATATAGCCTAACCTACTTGAAGGAGTTTCAGGCAAATAAGAGACTCCATCTCAAATAAAATGTTGAAAGGTATCTGAGGAATGGTAGCCAATGTTGTCCTCTGATCTCCATGTATGTGTGCATACATGACCACACATTCATGAACACATACACACACACACACACACACACACACACACACACACACACACACACACCAGGTTCCCCAGTGGCCCTTAATTTATAATTTTCAAATTGTACTTTAGGATCAAATGAATGCAGACGTTATGTCATTTAGTGTGTATTTTGATAACTTTAGTTACTTCTGGAATTAACATAGGGGAGCTCAGAGTTTCAGTCAATAGCTTTGGCAAACACAATAAACCTGAGAGTCAGGAATCAATTGTGTAAAGTTAATTGATTCTCACTTGACTGAAGCCCACCTCTGTTTAAATATATTTGTTGAGATTACACCTTCTGTAGCTGTGCACCTTCAGTAAGTGAGTCACTGTTCTAGGTGGTAAATTGGACTCAGTGAATTCAATTAGAAGAATATAAACACTGGGCAAATTCTCTACTGACCAGTTTCAATTTTTCCTCTGAAAGTTACTTGGAAACAATGGGCAGTAGATTTTGTCACTTGTAGGAAAAGAAATGAAACTGGAAAAATCAAATTAAGAGAATTACACCAGTTTCAGGGAAACAAATATATTTTCTCTCATTTGTGGTTTCTAGATTGTATATATTATACGGTGCATATTATTATCTATTTTATGGGGTATGTGCATGTATACAATAGCATATATAGATACATGGAGGAAAATAAACCAAACAATCTTCACTATTGTCAGTACCCCTTGATAGTAACGACGAGTTAAATGCTTCTTTTTATTAATTACTAAAGTATAAAACATCTGGTCTTTATAATACAGTGGTGCTAGAAATACTCTGCTGTTTGTCAGGTGTGATGTCTCATATCTGCTCCTGCTACTTGGGACGTGAAAGCAGGAGGATCAGGAGTTCAAAACTAACCTTGGCTAAATCATAAGCTTTAAGCCAGCCTGGACCAAGCTATCTTAAAATGAAAAAGTTAGAATAAAATAAATGTACTCCTGTTTATAAACATATCTTCCCAAAATCAGGTTAAATCGCACATCCACAGTATAGTATATAAGTGTATACATGCTTTAATACCACATCCTTGGTCAGTTTGATCCCTGTGGGCCTCAGGTACCATATTTTGTGGCAGGTAAAAAAAAGTCCCTCAAGCAGGCCAAGGAGATGGGTTGGAAGACAAGGCTGTCAAGCAGAAACAGAGAGAATCACAAAGAACCTGAGGACCTGAAGTAAGGGCTCTAGAAACGGATCCTTTTGTTGCAGGTGGAGTTAAGAATCTGGGAATGTCCTGGCCGCTTTAGATGTCTGCAGATGTAAAGCTAACATCCACAAGTAAGAGGAAATGTGCTGCGTGTCTTTCTGGACTTGGGTTCTGTCACTTAGAATAAGTTTTTCCTCACTCCATTCACTTTACCTCAAATTTTATGACTTTTCTTTTTCATAAGCTCTAACTAATACTCCATTGTATGAATATGTAACATTTTCATTATCCACTCACCAAGTGATGGACACATAGCAGTTTGCATTTTCTGGCTATTGTGACTGGAACAGATTTTTGCATCGCTTGATCTCCATCAGAAAAACTTCTATTCACAGGGTATAGTAATTGACCCGGAGCCCCAACCTGGGCATGGTGCAGGGGATGAGATTGTAGATAGTTCAGCCCTAAATGGGACATTGAAAAAACTGAGTGGGTAGGGAAAGGGTACGGATCTTAGAGAAGTTGGGGTGGGGGTTATATTATCAGAATGAACTGTATGTAATAATTAAAATTAGGAAAAAATAAATCTGCCATAAAGCAAGCTGTGCCTGTTGTCTGATATGATGGTGACTTTTTCCATTACTGTTGAAACATGTAGATACTAGGGTATCTATCGTAGATAACTATCATAGATGCCTATCATAGCATCTTCAGCTGCCTATAGCAAGAGTGAGTGTTTTCTTAGAGTAAATTAAAATAAACATATGTAAAACTATGTACATGTATATATATACATCTCATGTGCATAATTATGATTCTGTATGCGTATATGTACTTGGTATATGTGTGTGTATGCATATAGATATCCCAGGTTCTATAGGTAAGTAATCTAGACACAATGTTACTAATCACTTCCAGCTCAGGCTCCCTACAGGCTAGAGTCCAGCTATCTCCCTCTGAGCTGTAGTCATCGCAGAGCTGAATTGAAACTGATAGATTCACACTTATGTTCATTTACAGGGTTAATAGCATTGATGATGGCTCTTATCTTTATGGTCTGTGGACCTCAGTCAATTACCATAATACCAGAGCTACTCCCAACTGCTCATAGGACAGCCAGCTTTTCCTAGCTTGAAAGGAGGCAAGACTGTCTTTTAAAAATGCAAGCCTAGAAATGATATCCAATTACTCTGCTACATTCTGTCCTTAGAAGCAAGTCACTAAGTTCAGTCTGCATTTAAATGAAGAGTATTATACAGTCGGGGACACCAGGGTATGGGATGGCTGATCCAGCATGAGATCCTTTGCTACAGGAGAGATTCAGCCATGCCTATGTGTACAAGCTATAATGCATCTGAACTAAGATCCTGCAGCTCTGAGGGTTTTCTGCAGCCACAGAAATGAGTCAGGTTTACAGACATGACAGTGCAAGTCTCAGTGCTTAGAGTCTGGGAGTAGGCTCTTCTCTGCCTCCTAGGGTGGCTGGCTGCCCACAAGGCCACCTGTGGATATCCTCTGTGTTAGTTCTCTTCCTGCCTTGATCTCACTCCTTTCTTCTCAGTGTTGCTTACTGAGGTTACTCCACTACGTTCAGTGCTAACCTTTGTCTCAGAACTGCTCATAAAGAAGCTAAAACTTAACCATCTCTTGCACATCTTAGAATCACCAGAAGAAACCTTCTGACCTGAAAGACCTAACACACCCATTTATGCTGTTCTCTTTTAACTAATATTTGTTCCTTTGAGTTACTAATGTTTGTTTACAGACTTGTGTTCACTGTAAGAATCAGTTTCTACCCTTCATGGCTTGCTTTAAGATGAAGAAAGAAGAAAGCAAATTAAGATTTTTTTTTTTAAAAAAATGATGTATTTATTATATTCTAAGTTTATGAGTGTTTTAACTGCATATCATGCATGGGTACTAAATGCATGCCTTTAGAGATCAGAAGAGGGTGTTGGATGCCCTGGAACTGGGATCACAAATGGTTGTAAGCTGCCATATTCGTGCTGGAAACCAACCAAGGTCCTCTGAAAGAGCAGCGGTACTCCTTAATAGCTGAGCCATCTCTCCAGCCCAAGAAGGGACATTTTTAAATCTCTTTACCACTCTTATTGACTGTAGGCTTGGGAGAAAAGGCTGGTGAATGATCATTTCACATAAACTGTTAGCTCTAACTTGGTGGACTAGCTGACTACTGAATAGCAAACTGGCTCTCAGGCAAGCATATTTCCATGTTCATAAGTATGTCTTTGTATTGCATAACATATAACATATATTTGAGAGTTTGAAAAGTATGTATAGTAAGAGGCAAACAGAAAAAGAAATGCGAGACTCAAAGAAAACAAATTACCTATACAAAATTTATTCATATAAAATAAAAATTAATATTTTGAGGTTTGTAGTTGTTGCCTTTTTCATTTTTGGACTATGTATCCCATTTTGATCTAGAGCTTGCTCTGTAGTTCATTCTGATGTAGAATTCCCAATCCTCTCGTGCTGAGATTATAGACATGTGCCACCACACCGCTGAAATTTTCTCTTTCGTTCTCTCTCTCTCTCTCTCTCTCTGTCTCTGTCTCTGTCTCTCTGTCTGTCTCTGTCTCTGTCTCTGTCTCTGTCTCTCTCTCTCTCTCTCTCTCTCTCTCTCTCTCTGTCTCTGTCTCTGTCTCTCTCCCCCCCCCCCCCCTAATAATTTAATAAATTCGGTTTCTTTGTCCAGACTCAACAGGGACCAATCCTTCCCCACAGAGTGACACTGGGAAGGAATTATCAGAGTAAGCATTAGGGGTGTCCTGCCCAGCCCTTCTGCTGACTCCATAAGAAAAAACTGTAACAGGACACTTTCTGGAACATTGCTCAGTTCCAGAAGAAGCTCCAAATCTCACATCCCAGCTAATAGCCACAAAAAGTTAGCTCAGGATTGTAGTTGTCTCTTATAAACCACCATCTGTGATAGACAACTCGAGAGTAGGAATACTTCTAATCTGGAAAATTGCCCAAGATTATCCCAAATGCCTAGGAACACTGTGTTTATAGACTAAAGTCGAAATAAAGAACTATAAAACCTCTTAGAAACCACAGCAGAAGTATCTTCTTCCAGCAGAGTACAACAGAGGGGATTTCCTTGTGAACAGCCTGTGTCTGCTGTCACGCGCCTGCTTGACTCAAAATGCCTGAAAGGGTTTTCCCCTTTAGTATTGAAAACACCCACCATTGAATGCAGAAAGAGCGAGTCCTTGTTTGAAGAGAGCAGCTGTTGGAAGTGGCAGTGCCTCAGCTATTATGAAATCGCCTTTCAACCTGTACTCAGTGTCATTACAAAAGCCTGCACACCTCTGTGGAGCCCATCAGAGGCTTTCAGGACCATTCTACCTTCTTCACAAAGCCTTTCAAATATTGAAAAGGTAGCAAAAGAAAAAAGAGGAAGTTATTCATGGCTCCCACTGAGAAAGGTGACAGCCCCTTGTAGGAATAGCATGGTCTTTTGAAACTGGACAGATGTGGATTAGAAATACAACCAGGCCACACTCATGTCCCCAGAGTTTTCTTATTGGATGCAATTTTTAGCCTCAGTTTCATTGTCTGTAAAACGATCATGTGTGCTTCTCAAGAGTTGAGGATTCATTAAGAATGTGATGGGAAGCAAATTCTAACTTTTCTCCCTAAGGGGAAGTTGTCTCTTCAGATGTTCCTGTATCATCAGTGGTTCTAATGGAGCTGTAGAGGCCATCTTGTGTGGGGCCAGCCATACCTCACATATATGCAGTCACTGTACTTGCTGTGTTGTGCTGAAGAACCCTGATATTAAGGTGGCGATTCCCCATGTCCGGATGGCTCTCCGAGCTTGACACAAAATGGTGGAATCCTTTTGTCAGCAGGGCTCCCCCTTCTCTGCCCGACTTTGTCTAGAGAGTGTCCCTGGCCTATCATCTGATAAATGACCTTGGGCAGAGCTCTCTGCAAATGCTGCATTACTCAACACACGAGTTGTGCTCCAGCTTCCACCCACATGATAATTAGGTTCTGTGTTACGACCACTCAGCCTTTTCCACCTGTGCTCCTAAAAGCTCTTATGTACCTTATCCCTGGAAAAATACAGTAGAGTTGCCTCACCACAGAGTTCTCCAGAATTCCTTCTGTCATACTCATAGTCAACTGAACCCTGCTTGCCCACTTCTGCTCTCTTTGTCATAGCTGGCTGGTGGTCAAAGACACCAAAGGAAAGGCAAGACCCATAATACTGAGAATGAATCAGAATGTTGGGTAGCTTAAGCAAGATGTGGCACCACCTTCAAAAATGTCTGATGTCTTTAAAAAAAAGTTCGTGTGTGTGTGTGTGTGTGTGTGTGTGTGTGTGTGTGTGTGTGTACAGTACATGTGTGCCACAATGTGTGGAGGATAGACAATAGAGTTGCTACATAGGTCCCTACCTTCCACCTTGTGGGAAGCAGGTTCTCCTTTTCTGTTCAGTGCAGCATAGGCCAGACTAGCTGACCAGGGAGCTTCTGGGAATTCTCCTGTCTCCTTCTTGCAGCTTGCTGAGGAGCACTGGGTTACACACACACTCTGCCATGTCCAGCTCTTTGTGGGTTCTAGGAAATTGAACTCAGGTTCTCATACTTAACACAGCAAGCACTTCAACCACTGAGCTATCTCCTCAACACAGATGTCAGATCTCCACATCTTGGACATTAGCAAACCTGTGTTGTGCTTCACATACCAAGCCAGTTCTCAGTCCTGGGGACCTGGAGTGAAACTTTTGTCATTCCTCTTGGTTCTGATGATATCATCTGATGATAATTCTAAGGATTCATTTTTCTCCTCTTCTCAGATCATAGGAACCCAATGGTCTTGCTCTATTGTCTCTGAGATGGGATGAGACCACAGACCAAGCCTGGCAAGAGCCACCATCAC
This sequence comes from Montemys delectorum, assembly GCA_019843815.1. NCBI lineage: Eukaryota > Metazoa > Chordata > Mammalia > Rodentia > Muridae > Montemys > Montemys delectorum. The sequence goes on along the minus strand of JADRCD010197137.1, from coordinate 4,642 downwards.
TAGAGAAATTGATGGTTATGATTCTTAGTATGTGAAACATCTAATTGTTCTAAACAACTGGAAAGGGTAATTCTCTTTCCATGGGTAAAATATCAGTCACCATGTTCAGATTCCAAGCCAGTTATATCTGAACCCAGTTACTCTCTAACATGTAAGTTATGTATGCCCTTGATTTCCACTTTATTATTCTCACTTTATATAATTTTTTTCTTAACACATATTTACATTGATTTTGTTTTACTTATGGCCCTCAGAAGAGACCAATCCTTGGGTAATAATGAAGACACTGAATAGCCTTCACTAAGCAGTTAGGGGGCACTAGATATTATCCAAGAACCTAACAACCAGAAACTGATGTCACTTTTATTTTATAGGTGAAGAAATGAAACAAACTATTTTACAGCTCTGTAGCTGTGTACAGAGCTAACAAATGGCAGAGTCAGAATTTGAACCCAGTTCTCCTTGACTTGAGGATTTGTACTCTTGACCTCCACATTAGGATGACTAAAATGGAATAAACATCTGTTTATGCCATTAAATAAAATATCTGGAATCCCATGCATTCATTCAGGATATAAAAAAGTATTCCAATCCACGATTGTCTTCATCCTTTGCTACAATGCCTACCTCTAGTCTTCTTTAGTGAGAATGGTATTCAAAAGAGGCTAACAGAAGTACAATGTGGGAAAGTGTCAGCAACTGTCCACACAGAAGAGGGCAAGATATCCAGTGAGAGGGCTACTGTCAGATTCCAGTGGGTGGAGAGCATAAAGCCAGTTAGGAGGAAGGAAGCAGAATATATATGGGAGGATGTGGATGCCTTGTTGAGTTTAAATGGTTTAAAATTTGAACTAACTGAGACAAAGGATTGAGACTTCTCAGAGTTGACTCATCCCTGCAGTCCTAATATAGATGAATTGAATTCCATTTGGTTGACTGTCTGTACCAAGTTTCTCTGCATTGGCTGACAGCTGCAGGAAGATCTGTTTATTTAACAAAGTTTTGGTGAGTCATCTAACCAACCTTTGGGCCCTGGTTTCTGGAGAGTAGGGAAGGACGAGCAATGTACAGGGATAGTAAATACCTTTGAAGTTCACTGGTCAACAGGAACTTTTGGAGCATTGTATCTAGAACATTTCTAGGGCTCAGGTCCTCTCTTCCAGTCCAGAGCTATGTGTTGGTTAATGGAGACATTGTACAGTTGGGAAAATGTCACAAATAATACATTGCCCAGGAAATAAAGAAGATAGTGTTTGGTTTGTTTAAAGCACAGTCTTGGGAAACCACCTGCTCCCCTTTTCCCCCATAGAATCAACATGTATGATTATAAATTCCAGTTTTTGCCTTCCACTGTCTGGCTTTGGTACCCTTTGCCTCTTGTAGGACATTTACTTTCCTTTAAATGTAGGTAATCCCCACCTTTCTCCCATTTTAATACAAGTTAGAACTCATGCATTCCTTATGTCTAATGCATGACAGTTGCTCAACAGGTAGCTAACTATAGATCTCAATGTGAGAGATATGATGCTGGTCATGGTATGCCTGCCCTTCATTGGTTGATGGATCTGGGTAAGTTAGACTTTTCCACACTCAGTTATTCTGTCTGTGAAATTGAATAGTAATACTCTATAGCATTATTATGAGATTAAGGGCTGCATTATTGGTTATGATGATGACTATAAGCAATTGTTGATGTCTTTATCTTAGCTAAGTACTTCTTATAGGAACACAACATATTTAGTGTGGTGACTAGGATATAATACATAATGAGCAGTTATTAAGTTAATAATAGAAACTAATATTTTATTTTTGATCTAGAAAAATATTAACTCTATATGGTTCAGTGGGATCTCCCTGTCCTATAAGGACAACCTGAAATTCTCGATTTAGTCACCCAGTAACTGAGATGCTTTTGTTTTATGGGAGCAGCAGTAACCTGAGATTAATTGCTTCTCCTACAGGGCTTTAGGCAGTGACTGACTGAACTTTCAGGGCTCTAATTAATTCACCAGCTTTCCCTTAAGCTTCTCATTGCTTGGTTTCCCTTTTAGTTATACAGCACAGCAGTGGGGGAAATAACCCTAGAAAACTGGATGTGCTGTGAAGAAGACGTGACCTGGTAACAGGTGGCAGTAGCCCTCTCCTCTACAGTAGGCCATTGCAGTCTATGACCCAGGGCCAGCTGAAGCCAGCGCTCCTCTGGAAAGGGACACTTCAGTCGGTAACCCGGTGCCAGATCACAGCAGCTTTCTCTTTTCTAGCTGGCCACTCCAGTTTCTTGTTCTCAATGACTCCCGAACTTTGTTCTACACTGAATAAAACAGTTCATGATACCAGCTTAGACTTTTTAGCTTGTGACAAATTTGCCTTCGTTGAGTAAAGTCTTGGAAGTGTTCAAGGAGAAAATAATCTCTTCTGAAATCATTTCTGCCTCATCGGAAATGTCTTCCTGACAACCATCCCAGGGCAGCTCTGAGGTGGATAATGTGTGTTAGATGTCTTAGTAGAAAGGTTACGTTGATTAGACAGAGAGAATATGGTTTATGTAATATACTAGGGGAAAAGGCTAGCTGGACTTTCAAACAACCTAGTTATTGGAAATGAACAAGAGGACAAAAATAACTCAGGCTGGGGATGGATGGTGGTGTCATATCCTCAGAGGGCATGACTAAGGCAAGAGGGATACTGAGACTATGCAAGACAACAAGAGTATTGTTTTGTCTGTGTTATGGCTGAGGTTCCTATCAGACAGCTAAACGCCAAGGAAGCTCTGGAGACAGTGCAGGAACTTGGTACAAGTATGGTAAGTGGTACTCTTCACACTATTAAGTAAAGCAAACACATAAAACATGCTCAGAGAAAGCCTTGGCATCGGAACAAAATAAACATCACCACCATTGCAACACTAAGAGGTTTTTCAAGAAATTCTGACAGCAAGAACAATGGGGAAGAAATCAAGTGGTCAACAGTTCTCAAGTGAGCTCACATAGGAGTCCAATGCTGCCTTAATCATTGAAGCATACAGTATATCTTGATGAGCTCAACAAAAGCCCCATACTAAAAAAGTTGAGGCTCCTGGGGCTTCAGTGGCTTAGTTGACCAACACAGCTGGCTGTGGACAAAGATGAGACTCTGAAGTTCTCAGATAAGAAGTTCAGAACAGAGGAGGCATCTGCTCCTCCTGGGATCTAGCATGAGTATGTAAGAAAATTGATCAAAAGTGCCAGCCAGGTTTGCTTACTCTGTGAGACACCTGTCTATAGAGCATCAGCTCTGGGGGCAATGCCCTTTGTGCCTGCAGTACATGAGCTAGTAGGAGATAGAGGGGAAGCTCATGAAATAAAAATATAATTTAAAAAAAATGGCCCTTGGCAAGAATAAGGAAACTGGTTTTACAAATTTTCCTAGGCTGCTTCTCTTCTGTTTATAATTTACGTTGTTTTTCATTGGTTCCAGAGTTGTTCTCTGTTCTTCCCTTGGGAGTTTTCTAGAAGGCCACATGGGTTCTAGTCACCTGTCCACCATCCAACACAACCAATAGGAGCTACATCTACTTGCTGCATGTCTTCAACACACAGACACTTTTATTCTACTACTCACAGAAGTACTTGCTGACATACTGCTGCAATTGAGAACAGCTAGTTTGTTTTGGGGATTTATAGTCTTACTTCATTGGAATATCTTAGAGGAGGTGAGCTTCTCTGGGGCACAGTTGGATATAGGATTGATTGATTGATTGATTGATTGATTGATTGATGTGTGTACATATTTGCATATGTGTGCACCATAGTGAATGGGTGGAGTTAGTGGGACAATTCATGAATGTTAATTCTTTACTATCACCATATGAGTTCCAGAGAATGAACTCAGGCTAATTCATCTTAGTGGTCCAGTGTCAGGAATTTAAGTATTATCTTCTGGGCTATCCTATTTTCCTCACTGTGGGTGGCTCACAAGTCCCTTGTCTTCTTTTGTGGGGAGGTTTAATGCATGCAGATGTAAGAAATATGTGGTGCTTCAGAGTGTTCTTCTTTATGGTTTAGAATGTTGGGTTGCCTATCAACTCTTGTAAAAGGACATGTATTAATTTGGGTCTCAGGCTCCTTCTAGTATGGTTGCCATGGCCTTAGGATTTATGATTCTGTCAGTGTCATAAGGGGTACATAAAGGAAGTGTCCTATTGTAGTACCAATGGTTCCATTGGTACTACAGGCATAGAGAAGGCAATTTTCCTATAGTAACATCAGTGATTCCATTGGTATGTCAAGGATAGAGAAGGGTACTATTCCCTAGTATCCTTCAGTGTTGACCTGTTGGAAGCAGATGCTGCTCTTAATTGGTGTCACTGTTACTGTTGTTATCATTCTGCTCTGGGGAAATAGTGGAAGCCATAGAAGGAACCCAAAATAATGAGAAGGTCCCTTGTCTGATTATTGACAAACACATGGTGGGACTTTCTTTGAAGGAGCTACAAAGAGCTCAGAAATCAGTTTCTGAGATCTTGTCAAAGGAAAAAGAATCAGATGGGAAGCAGGCCTATGGAAATACCCAGACTTAATGCTCCCAGTGACCAAGTAATTCAACTTCCTTTTCAAATCTAAGCCATTCCTTTTCTTCTGGAGTCTGGCAAGCCAATCTGCTT
>JADRCD010197135.1:26922-50934 GCA_019843815.1 Montemys delectorum | reverse complement strand
ACACACACACACACACACACACACACACACACACACACACACACGGCTTCCCACTCCTGATATTCTGATGTATATCCCGATGCACACAAGGACCACTGGGTCCCTACCTGACCAGGGAGGAAATGATCATTTCCTTTATTCTCACCGTGGACCAGGGTTATTCTCTTTATCATGTGTGGATTTTATTGAGTGATGCCAAGGGAGATGAATAGGAGCAAATAATGACAGGGCTGCGGTGATGAAGCACGAGGTGGGGTCGCCGAGGTTCTGCACTGAACAAATTGAGTCCCATCTACTTCTCATCCATTATTTAGGGGTGATTGGCCAGGCTTGGCTTCTATAGATTTGATAATCATTCAGATGTCCATATTTAATATGTAACATAAATTTCTCATTTGAATGTCGATGGCTTGTCAACTCTGAACAACAATGCATAAAAGGAGAGGTAACATATGGATTCTCAGAAATATCTGACACAAATAAATATGTAAGAGAAAGATAATAAAATCGGTTTCTGCCTGCCTGCCAGCGGGCCTTCATGTCAGACTGGACAGCCGTCTAGTGCTGTGATTGTGTGCAGCCGTATCCTATGAATATTGGCCTCCACACTGGAGATTAACGCACAGCAGATGTTTCTCTGCGGGCTAACAGATATATCACCCCTGATAACGGATGACAAATGCTGTTCCATATTGTGTCAGACAAAACCAGGGCTCTTGTAAAACAAGTGTTGCAGCTGGAGTAGGAGATTTTAACACAGTTACCTAGAGAGAAGACTAAGCGACAGTCCCCAGTTCCCAGGGCACCTGCGCTGTGCTGCTGTCTGTCTGAGAGCACCCAGGAAGTCAGGTGAAGGATGCCTGAGGACAGGCTGGAGGTGCACTACAAGGGGATTCACGGGGTCTCCTGTTTCCCTGGGACCCATGTTTCTGTTCTTTCCATGAGGCCTCCAGCCTGGACTAAAAATCTATAAAGGTTCTTCATGGGGGAGAGGTGGTAGCTAGATAGGAAGAGCTCTGCAATCATGGGGGCTAATAATTTTTATTTTGTTCTGACAGTCCCAGCAACAGCCTGATAAAATTTGGAGTCGACTAGGGTTAAATGTCACCGAATAAGACAGATAAAGGAAGAACAACAATAACCTTTTCATCAGTTCTTATGCCAGGCCGACAAACAAGTGCAGTGTGATGTGTTATATGACAGGTCCTCTACTGCACTGCTAACAGAATGAACCAATGTACTTTCCTCCCTCTTTACCCATTTACTTATTAATTCCAAGGTTTTTTTTCTCTTTTCTTCTCTTGCAAAATAAAACAGATAAAAATCTCTTCTGCAACCTTCATAACCAGAAGGCTTCCAGGCAACTCAGAAATCATGGAGGTGTGGGCAGGCCCCGTTACTCTTAGCCTCTCTGAAGACTGTGTCCTTGCCATTGCCTTTTCTAGGGTTGCTGGACTGTCTGCAGACCACAGACTCCTAGGAAAGCATGCCTCCCTGGATGCCTACAAAGGTACCCACTGAGAACTCACAGGACCACCCGCCAACTTTCAGGGGCTTTCTGACGCAGTACTGAACTTTTCTTCACCTCCCCCTCCTGACCCAGACGTTAGTTTCCAGGTACTGTGTTTTCCCCAAGCAATTTTATACAATGAGATGGTAACAGTTGTTTGTCTGATAAAGCACGGACTATTGAGAACACAGATGTTTGATTATTATTTATCTCTCTCTGAAGCCCTCTAATTCAGTCCCAAATGATCGCTTTCCCTCCTTTGCTTAAATTTAATTCAGAATGTATGTTGTTGGTAACTGACAGATAATTTAATTATTAATAGGATGCTGAAATGCAGGGCACCATAGCTCGAAAGTCTTCAGGGGCCAAAGCATCCCGCCCCTCTCTCCCTTCTGCTGATGAGTCTTAGATGAGAGAGAAAATGCACAGTGTGATGCTGCAAGTGGGGTCTTCTTCCACCCCAGTCTCGTTATGGTGTATCCCCCAATTACCTTTGGCAATCCTCCCCATTGTAGTTGTGCTATTCATGCGTGCATACATATATGCAACTAGCATATTCCATACATATCCGTATGAACATGAACTTTACAGTCGCCGGGGTGGAGGATAAGGAAAACCGCGTCTTCCAGTAGTCAGACCTCGAGCATTATAGGGGAACACTCTCCAATACGGACACAGAAGCGAAGCAGGAGAAGGAAGTGGTCCACAATTTCAGAGCTGACTGAAATGAAGCAGTCTTTTCAGTGGCTTGTCAGCGTGTCTGGAGCAGTAATGATAAAGTAGCCATGGGTTTGAGCCCTGTGTGGGCCAGTTGGTCCCATAGGCTGGCTTGCTAGTCACACAACAGGCTTGTGGATAGGTTGAGAGGCTTCGACTGACCAGGGGTGTTTAAGAGGCAGCCTAGCTCACTGGTAGACAGAAGAGAGTGTCTAGGGCTGTGGCAGAGGGTATCTTAGGCACAGGAGTGTCTCTTGGAAGCTGGGTACCACTTGGGGCATGTGGTGGGCATCTTGAGAGACTGAACAGTGTGACTACCCATTCACACTAGTCCCAACACCACCCTGGGAACCAAATCATTTAATTAATATTTCTTCATTCCTGAGTTTAGAAACAGAAACCTTCCATTTTCTTCCTGGAAACTGGAGTTCTTGGGAAAAGAGAATTGTCCTTTGTCTATCCCCGAGTTCATGGTAGGTTCCATCCCGATGTCTGGCCACTTCACATCTCTAATGAAGGCCTGTGAAAATAGCCAGCTCCCTCCTAACTGACCTGTAGAGCCCTGGTCGTTTGCCTCCATCCAAGTCTCAGCCCTGTTAGATCCCTGTCAGCTCTCCTACCTTTAAGCTTTCTCATTCTTGGGAGCAAAGAGAGGTAGGTATACTGAAGGCACTCAGTGTACAAGTTGGAATTATGGCCTGCATGTATATTTTAATGCTAAGTCCGCACACGCATTGCACATGTTGAAGGCAAAAGGGGAACTGTAGAAAGTTGGCATGAAGAAGGGGCCACACAATCAGCAGTTCACAGAGAAGAGGGCAAACCATGCTGTTGTCAGATGAACAGTTACAATGTATCTTGAGAGTTAGAATTACAATATTCTCTGCAGACTCCTCCATGGAGGTCCCAGCTGCTGCTGGGCCATGGCATCCTATGGAACTGCCTACATCTCTTCAGGAAACATGAAGAAGGGGTGAACCTGGCTTTGGTGCTAGACTCATCTGATACTGTGCAAGGTAGGCAGGCAGCCTGAGTGAACACACCTTTGTCATCTTCTGGTCACATTAGCCAGATGCCGAATTGGTTTCTCTGTAGGTGTATCAAATTGTAGTACCTCCTTACACCTGTATGGGCGATACTCCAGGGACTTTAGATTCAGTAGAGCCGAGCACTGTCTAACTCTATAATGGCGGATTTTCCTTTGATTTCCCTTAAATTCCTAGCCATCCCTTTACTTAGGAAATAGGTAACCAAAGCATGATCTTTCTAAGTGTCTCGAGTGACAAGCAGTATAGCAACCACTGTGTGATGGAGAGGAGATGGGGGCTGCATAGTCTGTGTTTGCATCACTGGAAGCTCAGTGTTCAGAAAAGGGCTTCAGTAATCAAGTTCATATTCAATTTTAAGAAAAGAAAAGAAAACCTTGCCCCGACTCCAGCCTTCAAAGGTCAGGTGTGCTGCTCTTTTAGGTTCCCACTGTTCCTGGGGGACTGCTGGGGAGAGTTGGCAATGTGGACCTGCAGTGTCCCTTGAAAACTGGAACACATTAGCATAATAATTAAAGACTTGCCTGAGCAGGAGGCGAGCAGCACAGGTTGGGCCTCCAGCTGCTAGAAGAGGGTTTCCCACTCTTGCCTTGGCTTTTCAGGGTAGGGAGGAAAAAAAAAAAGAGCCTGCAGGAGCTCCAGGCCATTGGCAGTTTCTATCCCATGGAGCTCAGTGCTCCAAGAGAAGGTCTTTGAGTTCTCATGGGCTCCTGGCTTATGCTACTAACAACTTAATTAAACATATTTTTCCTAATGCCATTTCTTTCCTCCTATTTCTGGCATAAAACAAGCAAAAAGCCATCATTTTAAGTGAATGTTCCTTATCGAGTAATGCTTGGTTATAGAAACAACGGAACAACTAAACAACCAACCAGCCAGCTACAGCACTACCACCACCGCCAAAGGCAGGAACAGACTCACTTCTGGGAGGACACTTGCTTATTTCCCCAGGCCCGCTTAAATAAAGCCCCCACCAACACATCATGAACTTATACATACAGAAACTCTCTTCACAACTCGGTGAGGCCTGATGGTAGAAAGGCATGTTGTAGGGTTACAGGAACAGCGAGCTACCAGGATGCAGAGAGAAGACCATGGGGTTCCCTGGGTTACAAAATAGAATAAACACAACCTTTCCCATTTTCCCTTAAGAAAACAAAAACAAACAAATCACAACAGGTGAGAGTTCAGTCAGGAAAGTGCTTGTCATGTAAGCTTGGGGACAGGAATCCAGTTCCCAGAAGTCAGAGCAAGCCAGGCATGGTCATGTGCAGGAATTTGTAATCCTAGTTCTGGGGAGGTGGAGGCAGGGAGATGGATTCCTAGGGCTTTCGGACTAGCCAGACTAGTCAAATCAAGGAATCCTTGGTTCAGTGAGAGACCCTGCTTCAAAAAAAGTACTCCTCCAAAGAATAAAGAAGACAGAAAAAACAGGTTCTCTAAGTCCGAGGAACCAGAGCCAAGTTTTATATATGGCCTACATACAAGCACATATGGATCCCAGCACAACCACTGAAGACAGTCAAAGTATAGAGGGTATAGAGTCTAAACATTTAAGAAGCACATGACAGACAGGGAAAAATATGAAGTAACACATTTGAAGACCCCTTTGTCCATTGTTTACTCTTGTTCAGATGCGTTACGTACTTACATAAACTTCCCCAGCCCTATAGGTAGATATTTCAGTGTTATTGACACTGTGTAACGTCATAAATTTGAGACAATGGGTTTCACTGTCTGTGTACTTTGTTTTGTTGTTGAAGTTAAGGAGTTGAGTGTCTGTTTGCCGTGGGCCATGCTTGGCAGTGCTTGGGAACCTGAGAAGTGTCTGTATGTAGGATACCAGGAGGAAAGAGAGCTGTGAAGGAAGCCACCATAGGACCTTTGTCCAGCTGCCTGGCCATCTCCCAAAGCATGCTGTTGAGCAGCAGGGCCATGGAGGGGGTTCCAGAGAGCAGCCATCTTGTAAGCTACCCCCATTGAACAAGGGGCCATCACAGCTGTACTGGGAAGTCCTGTACTGTGTCTGAGAAGTTCTATGCTGTGCACTGCATCAGAATCTGACCATTTATCCCCCAGGTCTACCAACTCTTTCAGCGTGAGCTTGAAAAGATGTTCTCATGAGAGGCACATGTGTGATAAATGATGACCCACTTAGTAATTGTCAAAACCATTTATTGGGGATTTACAACCACCTAACAACTATTAGAAAGACAATGTTTCACATAGGCACATAAATATAATTAACATAACATCCTAAATATTATTCCAGTGCCATTGAAACTGTATGCTGTGAAGTTGGAATACTGATATACAAACCCAAAATTGTTCCTCTGGACAACTGTGTCATTCTAGAGAAGATGCATTCAAAATCAGTGTTTTCCATACCCAGACTATTTTGAGAGCAACTAATTAAATGTTAGGCTTACTTTCTATCTCCTTGTAAAAACTTGAAAGTCAAAGGCACTGAAGTATGTGATGGTGGTGGTGGAGGTGGTGTGTGGATGTACATGTATGTGGGTGTGCATGTGTGCATGTGCATGTGTGTGTGTGTGTAAAAACATTCTGCTTTTAAAACATGACTGCATTGTCTAGAATGCTAACACTGTGTGAATATCTTGTCAAGTTGGGAAGTATGTGAAGAATTTTAGACTTGCTCTTAGCTCATTCTCATACTCCAGCCAGTATGCGACCAATGTGATTGCAGAAAACAGTTCCTTGGGGAACAGTTTTCTGAATGCAGCCACGCTCTCATGGCACATCACCACCCCTTAGGGACTTCAGTATTCGTGTTTCTGAAATAACGTAAGTTCATTGCACATACAGGAACAGATTAAAACATTATACGAACATTCCCCATAACTCCCATAACTAAGGTACTTTTAAAGAATCCCACATTTTGAAGAAACCAGGAAGATGAGGCATGGCAGAGGATCCTCTCTCTCCATTTGAGGAAGCTGGGAGACCCTGAAATAGTCATCTTGATGTGTTAGGTCTGTAAGTGAGACTTCGGGTTTCTAGCTCACTGCTAATGCCTGAGAGAATGACCCTCCTCCTTCCCCCACCCCTCCACACACATATGCACACACACATGAGGGTTTGGCTTGTTTTATCATGTTGCTGTGGAAAATAGTTTTCAGTCTCATGCAAGAGGCAGTCCTGTGTCCTGGAGTAGCTCTCTGTAGGACAAGTCAAGCACTTTCTGAAAGACAGAAGGGTTTGGGTAAGACTATACTTTAGAACAGAATCTCTTAAAAATGAATATAAAACTCGAGTGTTTTTCTACTATTGATCATGAACAATATAACAGTTATCTCAGAAGGGTGGGAGATGTGAACTGAGAGCCACACACAAGTTCTGATGCTATCAGCGGTGCCATCATGCACTGGGACTCGGAGCTTCCTGGCCTCAGCATCTGTCTTCAGGCAACTTCTCTGCACACTGTGCATGTCTCCTGACAAAGAATCGAGCTGGAGAATGGCCTGCCAGTGATGGTCCAGCCCCCTACAGCTCTACAGTTAATGAGGGACATTGCAAAGGGAGACTGCTACATCCCTGCCTGCCGCCAAGCTCCATTATACAGGATTCTCTTGCTAGATGTCCCGGTCTTTACATGGTAATGTCCTCAGGACACATTTGCCACCACCTGGGAAGCCCTTGGGGCTTCTAGGACAATGCCATGGGCAGCAGCCACCTGCAAGGCTCACCACCAGAGAATGAGAGCAGTCATGCAGTGCTGGCCACACCACCCGTTTCTATTATTATCTTGTCTCCATCCTTCTCTCGCCAGGTTTACTTCAAATTTGAAGAATTTGGACTATTTCCACCGAACTCAGTCATCTGTAGTCATTTTGCCAAGCATCACATCTGACCGTGGCTGCTGGAGAAAGTGAGGAAGGATGCTCAGAGGAAACAGAGAGGGCATCTTCTCCATGTTGTACTCTTGTTGTAAAGAGAACCATTTCATAGTCTTAAGCCTCATGCTAGGAAAGGCTGGGCAAAGGTGAGCAGCTACTGCTCTGGGTGGCCAGGATGAGAGGGAAGAGAGCCTAGGATGGACAAGGAGGGGCATGAGTGGAGCAGGAGACTGGACATGTTCAGGGACTGCAAGCATTCCTACAGCACACACACTCAATGCAGATGAGGGGTAACAGACTCTGGGACAGCAGTTCTCCACCTATGAGTTACAACCTTTTAGGGGGGTCCACATATCAGATATCCTGCACATCAGATATTCACATTATGAGTCATAACAGTACCAAAATTACCATTATAAAGTAGCAATGAAATGATTTTATAGTTGGGGGTTGTCAGCACATGAGGGCCGCAGCATCAGGAAGGTTGAGAACCACTGGACTAGGTGATCAGTGGTTTTCAACCTTCTGGGTGGCTTCAGTAGGCACAGGACACATGATCTAAGACAGGTTACAGTAAATATTCCTCTACTGTGCTTCTTGGAGTAATTGACTGTCTCCCTGCTGGAGTTCAGGTTGTACTAGATTTGAGCTCTAGATGTCATGTGGACTTTGCAGACCAAAAGCCAGAACTTTGGGCCCTCCTGGCTCCTTTTCCTCTTTTCTGAGGCCATTGTGTAAAATGGGAAAGAACAAGACACATGACATGTCTACATCATATGACAATGGCTGGAATTGAGAAGTTGAAAGTTTTTCAAGATGAACTGCAAGGAAGGAGGCAACACTTCCAAAGTAGATTTAAAGATTTGATACTGTATCTAGATTTCTAACACACAGGGCAACTCATATTCATCTTGCTGGAAACTTTGTAGCTTTCTCCTGCCTTACTTCTAATTGGTGAATGTGAGAGGAATATGACCAACAATAAAACAGCCCCAGACACTCAGGTTCATCCAAGAGGCAGTCTGGACACTCCACTGTTTCTGTGCTGTGGACACACACACTGCATGCCCCTGAGTCTTTGCAGAGGACGTGAATTGCTGGCAGAGAGAGGCAGAACCTCACAAAAATCCATGCCCTTGGATCTGTTAGGAGACTGTGGGCATGAAGGTCACAGATAATGACATTTCAGCAAACTGACCTTTGCCTTCTGTATGTTGATTCCTGCAGCATATTTAAGTGGATATAGTTGGTCATTAAAGATTATTATATGTGCACAGATGATCTCTGCAGTGTATTACATGGGTATGGGTAATCAGTATCACATAGATATGGATGAGCTCCACAATGTATTACATGGGCAGAGTTTATCATTATTACATGACTACAGCTAATCACTATACTATCAATACATAGGTTCACCTAATCATTACTTATTACTGGGTACAGTTATACCCAATTATATCAGTACAGTTGCTCAGTGCAGTGTTATCACACTGGCATAGTCTACCATGTTCTTTTCTGGTCCCTGCACCTGTCTCTTCTCTTTCCATGAAGATGTTCCTACAGATTACAATAAGATGTAAACACTCTGTATGTAACTGGTGTGATGAGGAGGTGAGACCTCTTTCCTCTAAAACAGCTGCTCTCAATCTTTCACCAGGGTTCCCACCATCTGAAAGCACCGAAGTTTACATTACGATTCATAACAGTAGAAGATTTATAGTTATAAAGTAGCAGCAAAAATAATTTTATGGCTGGCAGGGGGGGAGTCACCACAACATGAGAGCTGCATTGAAGGGTCACAGCATTAGGAAGGTTGAGAACCACTGCTCTGACACATTTCCAGAATTGCCGTGAACGTTGTGTTTCTGCAACATGACTCCAACACAGCTGTGAGTTTCAGTGTGTCCCTTCTAATTGAAAGTTCACTGTTGGAATTTTAATTTTAGGAACTGTACAAGTAAGATTTTTCTCCCTTATAGTTTGAGGAGTGAACAATAAGAATTTCCTTTTTCAGTAAATACAAAATGCAAGTCCTGCTATTCCCCAGATATTCTTCAGGGTGGTCTCATATTTTAGCTTTAAATGGACCATGTTGATTGACTGATGTGTGGCCCAAATATTACTTAATTTTCATATTTGAATCTGCCCATAACATCACGTTATAGGCAGTGTCCTTGAATACTGAGTAACAGCTGACAAATCAGGAGGCTTAAGGAAGAGATCTGCAGGAAAGTTTGCATCGAGTTCTCCTGGTAGGTGACAACCTGGACAGTCGACTTTCAGAGACTTTCAGGCTCCAAATGCAAACAGCATAGTAATCGCCCTGAAGCTTTTTGTCTTAATGGTTCTCCATGTGTCCTTGGCTGCCAGTGTCACTGACCCAGATCCCTGATCTATGAGAGTCCTTCTCTGCACAGCAAGGGACATTGGGATGGGGACTGTGTGATACCCTGTGGTCCTTGGAGTGTCACAGAGAATGCAAGACTTGAGACCAAGGCACTCACATCCCTGCACTGTCTCTCTCATCACCATACTTCTCCTCAGTTGAGGGACTGGTGTACGGTAAGGAGATGCTTCTTTATGATTTGTGAACCTGAAGGTGGGAAGCCCCAAACCACCCAGCCAGCACAGGGGTCTGTGATCCTGTTGCTGCATTAGAAGCCATTTAACAGGGCCAGCCTCAGAGCTGTGTGGCTGTCAAGGAGTGGGTTGTAAATCATAGGGGTTCTTTGCAGCCAGGAGAGGAAGGAGCAGCATCAGCCCCAAACAGCTTTGAGAGGCCAGGCAATTGATGGTAAAGCCCAGTAGGCAGTTCTGACAGGGGACAGAAGACTTCTGATCCTTTTGTTAAATTTCACCCATTCCAAGCCAACAACATACTGATAAGAAATATTAGGTGAGCTGACGCATGATGGTGCCTCGTAGACAGACCAGTGTCCCCAGTGCCTGTTAGAAAGGAAGCTGCCATCTACTCAAGGTCACCCTGGAATGGAGAAGACACCACGGAAGCAGTCTCCGATTGCCAGGAATCCCAAACCCAGGGTTTTTAAGCTAGGTACATTCTGAGTCATTGACCACCTCCTGTATGAGACTCCATCCATCTCTAGCAGGGAATCTATCTAAGGCTCCACGGGTACCATGCAAAGAACATAGGGTTATATAAGAACTGATGGGATGTGGTAGGGATGGAGACTCAAGCTCTGGCGTTTCTTGCCTTGTCTCTTGATCATTTACCTTCCTCATCCTCCTGGAGCCAAATCCGGAAGGTTTGGCTTTGCTTCTGAGCCTCCTTGGGAAGGAGAAGTCATCAGGCTGGCGTCTCCCAACCCCCACACTCTGTTTCCGGCCAGATCATCTTGGCACTGAGAAGCACAAACAAACTTTGTTAACAGCTTTAAACTTGGAAAGGCTCGCTTTTTAAATATTTGCCGCTACATAATTGAAACAGCTGTTTTAATGAGATACCTACTGTCATCATTTTACCCTGGCTGAGCCGGGTGACAACAAAGCAGTAATAACGAATTCAATAATAATTAACTCGGGTCATCTGCTCATCTGTCACGGCCCATCAGCTTTAGGGAGAAAAATCCCAGCGAACTTCTCTCTTTTGTGAGCTTTCCAAAACTCTGTAATAAAACGTTTAGAGAGGACTCTAGGTAGCCCTTCAAAAGTTCTAAGCAAACTGGTAAGTAGGTTAATTAAATTTTATGCATGTTTAAATGCTAATGATTACATTCCTGACACTACAGTGTAATCCGATATGGAATGATGTCATGCAAACAGTGGCTTTAGTGCCGAGACACATCTCCATCCCCACGCGGAGCAGCAGCAGTAGCTCCGGATCATTTATCGAAGGCCAGGAAGTTGACAGCCGCAGTGGAGAGCCAGGTTCCTAGCAGGTCCCTAAACTTGTCTAATGCATGCTAATCAGGGAAGTTGCAGACAGCAAACCGCTTGCTCCAAGCCCCCCGGCTGCAAAGTGGCAGAGCCATCCAAAGGTTGGTTGGTGCTTTGCGCCCTGCATCTGCAGTCACCCTCCGGATGTGGACAGAGAGAAACCATCCTGCCTGCCTGGCGGGATTCTAAAACTGAAAGTGAGGTCAAGTGCCTTTCTTACTTCCTGCATTCTGTTCCTACTGTAAGCCCCCTCACCCCCACTCCAGACCTGCAGCCGACACAGGCTGACCATATTTCTGAGCAAGGAAAGGAAGCAGATGTCCGAGCTTTTGACTCCATGGAGGACGTGATAGACAATATCAATTTGCTAGACGAATAACTCAGATTCTGCAGTGATTTAGTGCAAGTATTCTCTGACTATATGGGGCATGGGGACCATTTGGCGACATAACTGTAGCTCCATGGGTCTGTGGTTCAGCCTGAGAGTCCACTGCCTGGAAGGAGCCCTGTGCCTTCAAGACTCAGCGATATAGATGGAGTCAGTACTAGACCAAGGGCAGCCCAAAGTCTCAAAGGATGGTTCTAAAATGTAGGGCTGCCTCTCACCTCAATTCCTGTTCCCTTAGTTATGTACATGCTTTCAGAAAGGAGTCAGGACTCCTCAAATGGCTCTGCATGGCATGGCATCACATTTAGCCTGACATACAGCTTCTCATATACTGAGCCTGTTCTACCACAGAGCTAACGTGCATCCTTCCTGCTGTCTCCTCCAAGCAAAGCTTACCTGATAGAGCACTGATTTAAGGGATTAAGTGTGACCACACTGTAAGGAACTACTAGTCAATTAAGGAGAATCTAATGGGGCTGCACAAAAATAAACAAATGAATAAAGTGTAAATAAGTAAAACCAGTTTCTGCCCCAACTCTGTGAAATTTCAGGGTTATCAAATTGGCAAGTCCGTGATGGTATCTGAGTATTCCTCTGGATTGTGAAGGAGAGCTTGCAGTTCAAAACAAAACGACTGGCCCACATACTGCTAAATGCTTGGCTCAAAATGCAATTCTTCCTAAATTAAGTGGTATTACAATGTTGGTTCCCCCCCCCCCAAAAAAAAACAAAAAAACAAAAAAAAAAACAAACCAGCTAGCTCTGGTTTTCTGTGTGTGGGGTTGGAACGAGGACATTTAAGACAAACAGCACCAGCAAGGCAGACGTACGGCAGCATCCCCAGTCACTAGAAAATAGCTCCACTGTCCTCGTAACTCTCCCTCTAGTATAGAAAAAGAGCTCTTCAGTGTCTAGTAGGTCAGATCGCTGGAACCAGGGGCCAGCGGTCGCCACCACGTTACACCTTGTTTGGAAATTTTACCATGTACCCCCGTGAACTGATTTTATTACCTTTTCCAAGAGGTTCAGAAAAGTAATTTTGCATTTCAAAAATGTTTGGGGGAAAAAAAGAAGGTAACCCTGCACGTGTTGTTTTTCATGCACTGAACAAAAGCAAGGGAGAGGTATGATTTCTTCCAAGGGGGCTTGTGCATTTTTTTTTGCTAGGCCAGCTATTTGGATAGCCTGAAAGTTGGCCAACCCTATTCGATCAGCTTTTTATCTAGCATGGAGGCAGGTTGTATAAAATAAGTATCTCTCAGAAGAAACAGGTGAATAAATGCATTCTCATAGTAAGAAAAGCCCAGATCAGTCACCAATAGGAAAACACTAATTATAAAATTCTTGCTAAAAAAACAAGTTGGGAAGCTTCATAGCATTGGTTTTGGTAATAATTTCTTAGGCATGACACTAAAACCACAGAAAAGAAAAGAAAAGAAATGAGAAAAGAAAAGAAAAGGATAAATTGAAACTCACCAAAATGTAAAAGTTATGTGGACCAAAGAACACTATGAAGAGAGGACAAAGGTGCCCCATAGAATGAGAGAGAATATCATCAATATGTAATGTATTGATGAAAAATCAACATGCAGGATACGTAATCAACTCATATGACCCAATGACTAAGAGCAATAAATTTTAAAAGGAATTTCTTAAAAGGATATGCAGAGACATTTCTTCATTGGAGATACCTAGATGGCTAATAGACATGTGGAAAGATACCCACCATCACTAGTAGCAGGCAAATGGAAAAAAAATAAAAAGCTATGCGGCTCACTGTCATGCTTACGAGGGTAACTATTATTTCAAAAGTAAAACAGAAGCTAGGAGGTGTTGAGGGGGCACAGCGATGTTGGAACCTTCTTGCTGGGTGTGGGAGCCTGATCTCACAGTGAAGCAGAGGAGCCCTGTGTGAGCTGATGTCAACTGTGTGGGCAGAAAATTCCGCTGTTGCCTCAGGCTCCACATGCATCCAACTGAGAGCATTGTGACCCCTGGACTCTCACAACAGAGCCCCGTACAGAAGCCAAAAGTGGACAAGCAGGGCACAATCTCTTCACTCAGCTGTGTGCCACTATTATCTTCACAACACAGGACAGCGCTGTGCATCGTTCCTGGAAGAGCAGATTCTGAGTGAGAACAGTCGCATGGAGTAGTGCTATGTCACATAGGATGCTCAGTCACAGGGACGGAAAGTGGCATGTGCTCATCAGGAGTATGAGCTGAGGTGTATGGACGGGGAGGACAGGGATGAGGGTTATGTCTTCTGAGACAAGGGTGGAGTTTGCACAAGTATGCATTACATGTCTAATGCCACAATACTCCCAAGGTAAAATGGTTAATAAAAGTAATTTATGCTATGTTTTGCTACAGTGTATTACTTGCCACCCCCCCCCCCCCGGTGGCAGTGATCATAGAAGAAGCAATGTAATGAAGGCAGGTTTTGTCTGGCTTACATTGTTTCAGGATATATAAAACATGGGGAAAGCCTGTTGACAGGAGCGGGAGGCTGCGGGTCACACTGCCTCCCCAGTCCTGAAACTGAAAGCAAAGACAAAAATGAATGCAGCCTGGCAAGCCAAGCTGCCCCATTCCACACACTCCCGCCTCCTGCCAGCAACCTACCACTGCTGCTGCAGCCAGCCATTCCATTCTCCACCTCTTGAACGTCCCAGTCTTCCCTAACAGTGCCATCATGTGGGAACCAAGTTTTCAAACACAGGAGCCTACAGGAGGACACTGCTCATTCAAACCACAGCTAGTCAACCTCTTAAAAGCAGAGGAGAAGGTGGAGGAAAGGCAGACAGTCATACACTGGGAAAGAATTCCTGTCTCTGCTCTCCGTATCTGGGAGGCCTGAAGAGATGGGGGCTGAGTTGTTCAGGGACACTTGAAGTCTGGGTACAATGAGTGCAGTACCCTAGTAATGGAGACTCCTCTGGCTCTGCGAGCTTTCTCAGAGTCCAAAATGAAGTTACTCTAGCTAGCTTACCAGCGTGCTTCCCTAGGGCAGTCACCTTGGATGGCTTTAAAATGCTATGGGCCTTGTAAAGTACCGATGAGAGATGCCCAGTCAGAACATGTATTAAAAATGCAAAGCAGCTGTGGGAGGGGAAGAGAGGAGTTTTGAGTGAGACCAGTAAGGGACTCATCAGGCTAAGAGTGACAAGTGCACAGTGCTGTTTGCTTGACTGTCATTAGCACAAGGTAAATATTTTTTAAATAGTGTCATTTTCGAATTCTAAGCTCCAATGATAACCTCAGATGACGCTAGCTCACCCTATTGGGAGCCCTGCAGTCGGGAACAGGGAGAGCTTTAATCAGTGTGTGAGCTGTTCTCATGGAACTGTAATCACTAACCCATCACAAACAGGCAGCACTGTTAACCAGGTGAGATCTTTGCTCTGAAATTGCCCTAATCGAACATTCTCCATCCCAGCTGCACAAAGACCCCATTTTCCAAGTGATCCACAATCCCAAATTAGCGCATGGGCTTTTGGGCTCTGATCCACCTTGGCATGGAGTCTGTAGTGCTAACTGTTGCTGTGCTTTCTGCCTCAGCCTTCAACCTTAGCTGCACACTTCAATCCTGGGGATGCCTTAATAGAGTGCGGAGCCCTGGCTTCCCCCGGGGACCAGAATTCAATTGCTCTGTGTCCAGGCCCAGAAGCCCCTGTTTTCACAGCTCCAAAGGTGATCCTCACATGCTACCAGCAATAAAACCTTATAAACGTCTCAAAGATCAACTGTTTTGACAATCGAGACCGTGGCTGTTAACCCGCAGGCTTGAGCAGATCTTTTGGCTCACAGGAGCACTCCTAGAACACTCCATGTGGTGACTGGCTTGTAAACATTTGAGCCAAGCTTTCTCAGCAAGCTGCAATTGGGCTGCCGTTCAGTGGGCAACACTATGCAAGCACGTGGACCCAAGTTCAGATCCCCAGCACCCATGTAACAAGCTGACTGTGGGCCTCTGTTTACCTGTAACCCCACCTCTGTGGAAGTTGCTGGGGCTTATGGGCTGCCAGCCTAGCTCCATGTTCAATGAGAGAACCTGACTCATGGGAACAAGGCAGAGAATGATAGAACAGAATAATTAATGTCGTACCCTGATTTCTAGGTGTCTGCATGGGGATGCATACATGTGCATATATATGCATATACCACACACATACAAGTACCCTGTATTACACACACACACACACACACACACACACACACACACACCCTACATAAAAAGCTGCATCCACAGAATCACTATTACTGCACATGTGGTTGAGCTTTTATTTCCAGCCATTCCAGATGCTGAGCTACGTTGTGTCAGGACGTTCGGAATGAAACCCTTTTACCTAGTGGGTCGTATCTACAGAATAAGCCCAGGACTGTCATATGGACCAGGAATAAAAGCCAGGCCCAGGGTATGAGCCCAGCGTGCAACCTGGGTGATCATCAACTAGCAGGTGGCTTGGGCCAGATTCACCCACTGATGTTTCTAAGCAGGCAGAATGGGACAGAAGTTTACCCAGCATTCTGCCTTTGGAGCTGTAAATTAGAGGTCCAGATGTATAATCTGGGAACTTGTCCAAATTCATTTTTAGGAAAGGTGAAGTCTTCAGCACATAGCCGCACCAGGAGGGGTGTTCTTTATTTCTGTAGCAGGGACTGTCAGGGTCCGACAGGTGAGCCAGGAAAGCAGCTCACAGTCTCGCAACCAAGGCACACTCCATTGGAGAAAGGCTCTGGAGGGTCCCTCTGCTAAAGCAGTAAGGATCCAGTGTTCCCTCTTTCTTCCTTTCCTTCCTTCTTTGTTTCTTTCTTTGTCTCTTTGTTTCTTTCTTTGTCTCTTTGTTTCTTTCTTTGTCTCTTTGTTTCTTTCTTTGTTTCTTTCTTTCCTTTCTTTTCTTTTCTTTTTTTTCTTTTTCTTTTTTTTTTAAAAAAAGACAAAACTCTCAAGTTTTATTTAGACAACAAGCCAACTATATACAAAGATAATTTGTAGTTGACTTTTGCAGCTGTGTAAGACATGCTTCAAGTCAAGCAAGTCACAGAATAACTGTGAAGTAAGGCGAAGACATTGAAAGTTTTAAATGCTCATATGGAAGTTTTGATGCTCATTTGAATGCTCAAAGATATTCTTACAAATTTGTCATGGCCTGTAATATAACATAAAGAAAGTTTGTCCTCCAGGGCTGTAAGGTGGAGATTAAAGTTATATTCAGTTCGGTAACTTGGATTAAGTACGATGAATGGAAGGATTGTACTGGAGTCATCTCAGATCATTTTGGAATTCTCTATCTTCAGCTTCACCTTTCTCCTTTTGTAAGATTTCTTTGCTTCCAGAGAACCTGTAGGTACTTGCTCGAGTTTGGATCATGCTTTACAAACTGTATTATCCCAAGAGTCTAGAATATTTTCACTCTCTCTTTTTTATATATATATTTTTAATTTCTTTTGTTGTTGTTGTCTTTTTTGTTGATTTAAGTTTTATTGCATTATGATGAGAAAAGATACATGATTTCAATTTATCTGAATTTGTTAACATTTAAAAACTTATTCTAAGTAAGTAGAATTAAATCACATTCTTGTTTCCCTTTTGTACCCCAACTCCTCCCAGAGACCCCCCTTCAATACCTACAATATCTTTTTTTGTCATATTCTTTTAAAATTTATAAAATATTATAATAAAAGTGAGTATTATAAAATTGTTTGATATAAAATAACAATCAATTTAACAGTCTTATGTAGATGCTTGTCTACTGCATACATTCATCTCAATATAAATTTAAAATAACTAAAAATATTAACTGCATATTTTAAAGTACTACATCACTACTAGTATTTTTTTAAATGAACATAAATATATAAAGTCTTTTTATTTGTTTGTTTGTTTTGTATTTAGTAGAGCTTAAAATCTTGGCTCTTATTGTGGTACAAGCCCAAAATAAGAACAATTTTTAGACATTGGATTTCATTGTAATAAGGCTATACTTCAATGACCCTCACATCACCAAAGGATTTTACCTCCATTGTAGCTAAGCTGAGAGTTGACAGTTCTGCTGCGCCAAAGAATGAATTGTAGGCACGATTTTTGAGTACAGACTTCCTGTTATGGTTAAAGCTATTTGACTTGAGTGAGTAACTTTATTCTCAATCCAAAGAGAACAGGTTACATTCATTTAAGAAATGGTGTGTGTATTAAGATGGTCTATTCATGAAGTCATTCACCAACTGTTTCAATGAACAATGGTTCTGCTTGGAGGGTGGCAGACATTAGGTGAGGGTAAGAATCTGGTTCATTGCCTGTGATGATTTTGAAAAGCATTCATCTCAGAGAAAGAGTAACTTATAAAGTCATCTTCAAACTTGATAAAATAGTTACAAACATCAAGCAAAGCAATCACTCTCACTCTTTGTTGTTCTCTTACAAGCCATCTCCCAAGTTAATTGTCTATGTTTCTTTTGGCTGTACAAATACTTTTGAAATATGTAAGCTGTTCTGAAAACCATAGTATAGTGTAAAAACATGAAATAAACAATACTACTAATAGAGAGGCTGAGATAGGAGAAGTCTGATTTCAAGACCATTATGTGATACACAGCAAGACACTGTCTTGTACAAACAAGCAGAAAGTATATACGGATTGTACAATATTGGACCTATTTCTTCAATTACCAAATTAGAGATACCATTGGATGACAATCAACAAATTTCTAATTCCTCATATTTTTGGATTTCAATCGATTAGGATATGTTGGTAATATTAATTTTCATATTAAGATATTAAGAAAAAGTAATTGTTACTTCCTGTTGTTTTTGTTGTAAGAGGTGGAATTAGGTTTGTGGGGGTTTGTTGAAAGATTACTTTCTTGCTTCTTCTAGGGTATAGTTTTGCTCCTTATGTTGGTGTTTTCCATCTATTATCCTTTGTAGGGCTGGATTTGTGGAAAGATAGTGTGTCAATTTTGTTTTGTCATGGAATATCTTGTTTTCTCCATCTATGGTAATTGAGAGTTTTGCTGGGTATAGTAGCCTGGGCTGGCATTTGTGTTCTCTTAGGGTCTGTATGACACCTGCCCAGGATCTTTTAGCTTTCATAGTCTCTGGTGAGAAGTCTGGTGTAATTCTGATAGGCCTGCCTTTATATGTTACTTGACCTTTTTCTCTTACTGCTTTTAAAATTCTTTGTTTAGTGCATTTGGTGTTTTGATTATTATGTGATGGAAGGAATTTCTTTTCTGATCCAGTCTAGGTGGAGTTCTGTAGGCTTCTTGTATGTTCATAGGCATCTCTTTCTTTAGGTTAGGGAAATTTTCTTCTATAATTTTGTTGAAGATATTTACTAGCCCATTACATTCGGAGTCCTCACTCTCTTCTATTCCTATTATCTTAGGTTTGGTCTTCTCATTGTCTCCTGGATTTCCTGAATGTTTTGGTTTAGGAACTTTTTGATTTTTGTATTTTCTTTGACTGTTGTGTCAATGTTTTCTATAATATCTTCTGCCCCTGAGATTCTCTCTTCTGTCTCTTGTATTCTGTTGGTGATGCTTGCATCTATGACTCCTGATTTCTTTCCTAGGTTTTCTAACTCCAGGGTTGTCTCTCTTTCTGATATCTTTATTGTTTCTAGTCCCATTTTTAGATTTGGTTTTGTTCATTTCCTTCACCTGTATGATTGTGTTTTCCTGTAGTTCTTTAAGGAATTTTTGAGTTTCCTCTTTAAGGGCTTCTAGCACCTGTGTTCTCCTGTATTTTTTGAGGGAGTTATTTATGTATTTCTTAAAGTCCTGCATCATCATCATGAGAAGTGATTTTAGAGCTGAATCTTGCTCTTCCGGTGTGCTAGTGTGTCCAGGACTTGCTATGGTGGGAGACTTGGGTTCTGATGATGCCAAGTAACCTTGGTTTGTGCTATTTTCTTATGCTTGCCACCCTGCCCACCCCCCCACCCCCACCCTCTGGTTATCTCTAGGGCTACCTGCCCTTGCTAAATCTGACTGGAGCCTGTCCTTCCTGTGATCCTGGTTGTGTCAGAACTCCTCAGAGTCACGCTGTCTCTGTGATCCTGTGATTCTGGGATCCTGGGATCCTGGGCTTGTTAGAGTGCCTGGGAGTGGAGCTTCCTCTGGGTGTTGTGGAACTGGCTGTGGAGTTTGCGCCCAAGATCTGCTCAGGGCACCAGATGGCCCATACAGACCAAAGCAACCCAAGCCACTGGGCTGGTGGAGTTCCTGTGTGCCTGGGTCCCACAAATCCCAGCTGCTCCCAGTGTTGGGACAGATGTGTCCTCCTCACCTCAGATCCTTTGATCCTGGGCCTATCAGAGTGCCTGGGAGGCAAGACACCTCTGGATGCTGTCAGACTGGCTGCAAAATTTGGGCCCAAGGTCTGCTTAGGGCACTGGCCCAGACAGACTGGAAGGAACCAGTGCCACTGGGCTGGCGGAGTTCCTGCATGCCTGGGTCCTGCTGGTCCCCGGTGTTCCCTCTTTCACAAAGAGTTTCAGAGATATTGTTTCATTCTGACTTCTACTCTACCCCTGCACAGGGACACCTGGTTCAGAACTTTTCCTCAAAAATCATAGTCACTGTGACCCTTCTCCTGTCCAGTCTGATGTCAGTGCGATGGTTGCTTTCTGAGTGAGTACAGGACAGGAATGCAGTGGTGACACAGGGGACAGAGGAGACCTGGGCATGCTCTAGAGATTTTTGTGTGGTGTATAAGCAGTGCTGTGTTATCCATCTTATAAATATGTAAAGCAAATGCTAACTTTTGAGGCCCACACCTGTAATCCCAGGATCTGGAAGCTGAGGCAGGATGTTTGTAACTTGGAGGCCAACATGGGCTACTCAGCAAGACCTTGTATGAAAAGAAACAAAAGCAGAAACAAGGGAGAAAATATAGACTGGGGAATTTGGAGCTAGTAATAGCAATGTATTTAAAAATAAAATGACTTGTCAAAAACAGGAAATAAGATAAATTCACATAAATTACTCAATTAACAGAAAGAAAAACTAAGGGAAAAGAAGATAAAAAATAGCAAATGCCACAAATAAAAGAAGCTGCAAGCATGTTGGTTGTCATCCAGGCCATACAGTGTGTGTTTAACCAGATACTGATCCCTAGAACAGTCAGATCAGAAGACCTTCCTGGTTTCAAAGCTTGATACCAAGTTCAATATCCTGGTGTGGGTGGAAAGAGATGGCATGTTACTGATACAGAACCAAGAACCCAGAAGTGAGGCCACTCCACACCATGAGCAGGATGGAGTTAGGGTAGTCCGTATTAAGTGGGTCCTGGGACACTGGACTTCTCATACAACGCTTCTGTGCCTTTTTCCTCTTCCTGCTGCTGTCTTCCACACTGCGAGGAAGAAAAATATTTCACGAAGGTTGATTCATTAGATCTATTCGCATTTATAAAATTAACATTCAAACATTGTAATGTTAATAGACTCAAAATAGAAGTTAAAGATGGGGTGGGGATACTTTATAAAAATACAGTTTAGAAAAGATTTCTACCCCAAATACACAAATAACTTAAAACTGAGCAATAATTCTGAGCAACATTCACAGAGTAATGAAAGATCTGACCAGACAAAAAATGAACAGATGCATAGACGGTAAATAAGTCTAGGATAAGGGGACCATTTGACACTAGTAAATGACAAGATGACAGTAACATCACACACAGCGAAGCTGGAAGTACAGGAGAGCACCGATTGCAGGTAGGCTTGTTGTGTATCTGGAAGCATTCACTCATCGCCATGAAATGATAAGGTGCCTCAGTCATGTGACTCTTTGCAAAGCTAAATGTATTCATAGCTAAAGACACAGGAGCAAGTTGCAAAGTTTACCCAGCTTTCAAGAGTTCATATTTTTGAATGAAGGCTATATCAAAGAGGATTCATTCATAATTCCCCTGGGCCAGTATCTACCAAATGTTCTTTTGGATAATGTGGATAAATAAAAAAAAAAAGTGGATAAATAAATAAGAAACCAAACAGAACAGTGATATGTCTGTGAAATGCTAATTCAGAAAAGTCAGTAATCAAGTTGTGACTGAACACACAGTGTAAATGTCTAACAGGAAGTTCAATAAACCAACATAAAACCACAGAGATATGAGACCCAGGAGGTGGCTCAATGGCTAATGTGCTTGCCACACGAGCATGAAGACCTGAGTTTGGAATCCCATAATCCATGCTTTCAGATCATATAAAAATAATGTATGAAAATTATATGATGTTACGGAAAAGATGGATCAGAGCAGAAGGTAATACTAAATCATACCCAGGGTCAACTTCATGCCAATGAGAGTATTGCTTAAGGACACTACAGCAGTGAAAACCTGTCATTTGCATTTTGTAAACAGACACAAATCTAGAGCACCATATAAAGTGTCTACAGTAATCAATCTCAGAAGTAATTCACCTGTGTAGTCAGGGTTCTCTAGACTAACAGAGCATGCAGAATAAAACTGTCTATATACATAGAAAGGGGGTTTATTAGAATGGCATAGAGGCTGTGCTTCAGCTAATCTAACAGCGGACCTAATGGAAGGTCCAAGAATCCAGTACTTGTTCAGTTCATGAGGCTGCATGTCTCAGCTGGTTATCAGTGTTTACTGCACTGGAATCCTGGAGATATGGGCTCTAACGCCAGTGAGGAAATGAACTTGCGAGCAAGGCAGAATCAAGCAGGCAAAGAGGGAAAGTCAGCTCTTCCATGTCTTGTACAGGCTTTCAGCAGAAGGTGTGGCCCAGATTGGACTTCTGCCTTCCTACCTAAAAGGATCTAGATTAAAGCTGTGTCCTTCCTCCTCATAGATTTGGACTAGAAGTGGTTCTTCCCATTTCAAATGATTTAATTACGCAAAAATCTCTCGCAGGTATGCCCAGCCATTTGGGGTTTTAGTTAATTCCAGCGAATGTCAAGTTGGCAACCAGTACAGCCATCACAACTTAGGATCCCAGAAGTAAGGAAGAATATGCCAAGCATAACTGGACTGTATTACAGATGTCTGGGACCAGTTAGTCACTGAAGAAAAGGCTCTATCCTACCCAACCTTGGAGCTGAAAGAATTCTTCATCCCAAGGAAAGAGATTTGCATGAAAGGTGGTCTCTTTTATGTGTGAACATACCCAGAAATATGCTTCAATAATTCCAACACTGATGTGTGTACCCACTGGAACGAACCATTTTTGTAATGGTTAGCAGAAAGCAGAGGACAGTATCTCACTGTTGGAGTAAGAGGCTATAGACAGTCAAGTCCAGGACTGCCAGTGTCTTAACCTCTGAAGATGGAGAGGCCAGAATGAGCTCCAAGCCTGATGAACTTGTACACTGATGCTTACATAGAGAAATGTCAGATATGTGTCACCTCATCGGTGACCACATGCCTGTTTGTTGGATTGCGTTGCTGCTGAGATGGCCTGGAATTAATAGTACAATTGTATTAGTCACTTTTCTCATTACTGGTACATTCCATCATAACAGGAAGTGGTGGGAACAGAAGATCCAGAGAACTGGTCACATTGCATCCCCAGTCAGGAAGCAGAGACTAGAGAATCCCTCTGCTTACCCTGCCTTTACTTTTTATTCACTCCAGGATGCTGGCTCATGGAATGGCACTGTACACTGTGAGCATGGGACTTCTATGGTAACTGACCCCTACGACCCACTTTAGAAACTCCTTGGCTGGCATGTCTGTGATTTGCCTCCTATGTAATCCTAGATTCTGTCAAACTGACAATGGAGAGAGGCTGTCACAGCAGTCAAAGAGCCTATGAGTAGCCTGGAGTCCAGATCTTGGTTTCTCAAGTAAGTAGAGCTGGGTGGGGGCTCCTTGGATGAATTTTCCTTTAAGAACAAGACAGGAAACACAGAGGATAAGGCCTGGGTATCTTGCAGCACCACAGAAGTATCTACTTAGAAACAAAGCAAACCAAACCAAACATGAAGTTTTGGCCATTGGATCTGTGACACAAATGAAAATTCTTCCAGGGCCCAAGCTTGGCCCGGATAGCTGAGTTCATACACTAAGAATAAAGCCCCATGATGAAGAAACTTAGGCATGTTCTTTATCCTCAAAGAGAGAAGCATGACCCTCTCTTTGTATCTAAGCTGTGAACAGCAAACTCCTAAGAACACAGTGTTAAGTGGAGAACTAAATGGAGCACCTTTGGGTGGAGGCACCTGGTAGAAGCCCTCAGGTGAACAGGCCAGGTGAATGACGTCAGTATAAGCAATGTTGGTCATTTAGACCTTGAAATGCTGTGATAAGCGGAGGATTTTATGTCTATATCTTCCATCCCAAGCCTTTAACCCTGTTTATTCCTGAGAAAAATTACAGAAACTGCAACTAGGGGTCACTCTACAAAATACCCTGATCCAGAATTAGTGAAACTGTCACTTTTACCAAAACAGTACAACAGCAAAGGAAAACTACAGTGACATCATAAGATGGCGTCCATGGCACCCTGCAGAGGACTCTGGAGAGATGGCGTCCATGGCACCCTGCAGAGGACTCTGGAGAGATGGCATACATGGCACCCTGCAGGGGACTCTGGAGAGATGGCATCTACACACCCTGCA
>JADRCD010197135.1:0-23898 GCA_019843815.1 Montemys delectorum | reverse complement strand
ACATACATACACACACATACACACACACACCACACACTACACACATACACACACATACCACACATACACACATATACACAGACATACACACACATATACACATACAGACATACATACATACACACACATACACACATACACACACACACACCACACACCACACACACACACACCAAACACACACACACACACACACACACACACACACACACACACACACACATATACACTCCAGTTAGTAATTTGCTTTAAATGTCAGAAGAATTTGGGAGGGGGGGGGACTAAATACTTCTGTATGCTAGATAGAAGATTTTCAAAAGCTTGGTGCCATTCTGAACTGGGGTGTCTTTGTCGACTTTCAGACACAGCGGTTGCTGACTCCTGCTCTGAGTGTTGAAGTCTTTCTGTCGAGACAGATACCGCATCCATAGCCCAGCAGTTTGGAACAGAAATACTCCAAGTTCATCTTGAGGGAAGGGATGAAATGTTTTTAAAAGTGTCTTATCTAGGGCTCCTGGGTAAGATCCAATGTCAAATGTATTAAATTATTTCTTTAATACATGGATAAGAAATGCATATACTAACATTTCATTTATTGCTTATTCAAAATTCAGTTTTTTAAATGAACATCCTAGGCTGGGTGTGATGGTGCACACCTATAATGCCAACACTTGAGGGTTAGTAATGACAGGAAAATCAGGAATCCATGGTTGTCTTCTGTGACATAAGAAGGCTGAGGGGAAACTGGCTCACACAAGATCCCCCTCAAAACAGAGCCCAAATAAAATAAGAAAATACATAAGCAGACATCTTGATTTTATTAAGCAATTTATTCCTAACTAGTGGAATATGATAAAGTGTATATCTTTATGTGAAAAGAACATTCCCAGAAATCTCCTGAAGTTTTACATCTTTCAATTCGCTGTCCTTCAGTGAGTAGTAATCTAAATACAAAATTCAAAAACACAAACCCAGGAACTAGGTAAAAAACCAGATAGTCTTAGGTTTGATAAGGTTTTAGATAGAGTAAAAAGAGCTCTGTCCAGGAGTAAGCATCCATACAGGCTGAGATCATCAAAATGAATGTGTGTCTTCACTGAGAAGAAAAATACAAACCACATCCTACAGGATCTTTACAAAACACACCATAAAAGAGGAATAGAGTTCACAACTTATAAAGAACACTTAAAACTCACACAAAACAAACAACTCAATTACAAGATGATCAATAGACCTGAGTAGTTGCCTCACAAAGAGAACCTACAGGAGATATTTGAGTTCCCATAATTCATAAATGCAAATTAGATACCACAGTGCGCCCATAGAAATGACTAACATCTTCCCCCCAATAACAAGTGTTGAGAATGGTGTGGATCGACAGAAATTCATTGTTTGCAAATTGTACAGCCAAAATAAAAGAGAGTTTTTGCAGGATCTCAGAAAACCAAGGCCATCCTTGTCATATGGTCCAATAACCACTCTTCTTGTCATTTCCCCTCCAACTTGAAAAGTTGGGTCCACACCTCACCTGCCTGGATTCTGGTATTGTTCACAATGGCTCAAACTTGTGAGCAAGAAACACATGCTCCTGTCAGTGGTTAGGGAGATAAACTATGGCTCATTCAGACCACAGAGGAATTTACTATATCTGAGGATAAGAATGAGCCACAGAGACTCAAACACACATGGAAGATGGAAATGTATGTTTTATGAAGGAGAAACGATTCTGAAAAGGGAAAGCTATTGTGAAAAGATTAAAAGTTGTGTGGTTCTGATTTTGTGTGGTTGTGACATTCTGGGAAACAACACTGAAGACAGTGAGGAGATTAATGATTGCCAAGGGAGGGGGAGATAGAATGACAAAGAGAACTTCTCGGAGGGTGGAGCCATTTTGACTTATATTATGGTGATGAAGAGTTGTCATAAACCATCTACCAAAGCCCAAAGACTGCATACCACAAATACAGAACCTTAACCAAACCTATTGATGTGGTAGTGTGACAACACTGGCTCATCAAC
Organism: Montemys delectorum; assembly: GCA_019843815.1. Taxonomy (NCBI): domain Eukaryota; kingdom Metazoa; phylum Chordata; class Mammalia; order Rodentia; family Muridae; genus Montemys; species Montemys delectorum. The sequence continues at coordinate 21,879 of JADRCD010197135.1, read as the reverse complement.
TGCACATACATCTTGTGCTATCACAAGGTGCTGATGCCAGGACCACACGTAAGGGGAAGAGAACATAGGGGGCCTGTGGATTTCCTGGTTAGTGTCTCCACGGGCTTAACACTCCTCTGTAAGTAAGTCTTGAATAAAAGTGATGAAGGTATTGTCAAAGCAAATGTTGGTAAAATCAATATGCTAACATAATATATTTGACAAAAGAGCAAAATAATTCACATATACTACTTAAGACTACAAACTTTGTCAGTGGCTTACATGGTATGTTAGACTCAACTGGAAGGAGAATTAAGAGTTATAAGGCAGAGTTGGAGAAATCACTCTGTTTATAGCAAAACCACAAAATGGTGAGATGCGGTGCATAGGACAGACAAAGCTGGCCATGTCAAATCAGTGCTCTTATAAGGGCTAAAGCACTCTGTGGACTATTCATGTATAGGAACTATTTGGAACTGACAAATATTCAAAATCTTCACTTCCAGCAGGCTTAATACACCTCTGGAAGGCTAAGAGAGACACCCACAGCAGTCATGTCATCATTGGAGGAACATTGTTTGGAAGGCAGAAAGGAGTTTGTTATCTTTAAAGCACTAAGGAGAAAAAAAAGAGCAACTTAGAATTTTCTAACCAGTAAAAACAATATTTTATAGGAAGAATAAATCTCAGCCATTCCCAGCCAGATGCAAACTTAAGAGTTTACTACTGAGCAAAGTTCACAAAGGAAGTTTTGAGAGATGATATTTATAACAAAAACATTGGAAACAAGAGGCATGAACAAGATGTCATGATGTTATACAGTCAACATACGTTGTTGTAAAGTGCTTAATCTTGTTGGTTTTCAAAACTGACCAAACAAAATCTCACAACAATAACAAATAATATTCTCAGATTCTTGTATATTTGAAAGCAATGAAAAGTAAAGCAGTTACAGGTGTGGTAATGCTGAATATTCATATATATATATATATATATATATATATATATATATATATAAAACTTCCAACTTGCTAAGAAAAAATGTGCCAAAAAAACCCCAATGAAAGTTATATAAAAAGTAATTAAAGGCTAACAAGTTTTTAAAAAAGAATCAAGCCGAATGTGGTGGCACATGCCTTTAGTCTCAGCATTCAGGAGGCAGAGGCAGGTCAATCTTTGAGGTTAGCTAGTCTAAAAATTGAACTCCAGGACAGCCAGGGACGTTACTCGGAGAAACTCTGTCTCAAAACAAACAAATAAACAAAGTCAAACATTAAATATAAATCAAAGCATTCTAGTTCTCTCACTCAATGGAATGGAATAAACATTCCCATGAAATGGACCTTTTAATAAGAAAGATATTCTTAAAATAACCCTAGAAAATGCCCAGAAGTGAATCTAGTGAAGTACAAAACACATGTAGAAAACAACATTTTATTGAAAAATATTAACCAGAACATGGATGGATGAACAGCATCCAAGGGTATTCATAAGAAAAATAGACATTAATTCATGCCAGATTTATTTCCATTTTTAGAGGAATCCTTTTACCATGTAATCTCAAATTAATCTGTAACATATCAAATCAATCTGTAACAAAATTCTATGGACAATTAAAAACCACTCTTACCACAAAGAGACCAAAGCCTTAAAGCAGATCCCATAATTGATATAAGGCTTCAAGATACTGTGCAGGGATGGGTTAATAGGCTGGGAGGCAAACTTTACAACTCTTTGGCACCATGCTATGACTCTTAGGAAGACTCATCTTAGGGCTAGACGGCCAACCATCCTCTCACTCACCTAAACTGGTAACAGTCAGATGAGCTCCGACAGCAGCACCTGGAGACTTGTTAAAAATGCAATCTTCAGCTCAAACCTGGACCATAAATGGAAGGAAGGTTCACACCTGCATCTAATATCCTATTGAGCAATTCTGGTACCTGCTCCTTTAAGAACTTTTGGTCTAGAGAATAGTCAATCAACTGGACCACCTGTGAAGGCACTGAAGCATACAATCCTTTTTTTAATTAATGTCTCTTCATAAGGTCCCAGCTCTTCCAAATGGGTCTTGAAAACACACATGGTTCTGAATGTCACAAATAGAACCAAGCTGTGTCTGATGGGGAAGACTACCCAAAGTCTCGTGGGCCTTTGCTGTGCGTTCAGTAGTTTCTTAAATTTTGGATGGCATGTGGGGTTCTGTGATTGGATGTAGGTGTAATGAAATATCTGGCAAATAGTCAAAGGTTTCTAAATATACGACAATCAAACTTAATTCAAAGTCAAATGCATCATGAGCCTGAGGTCGTCCCTTGGTTGTGAAGGTAAAATGCAAAAACACTGTTTCGCACAAAATGGCATCAGTTAACACCATCTAAAACACCCAGAAACAGACTCGAGATTAATTTATATTGGGAATAGCAGAGTTTTTACTAGATATATAAAGTGTCCTGTTCCCATAGAAACATGATGGTTTAATTGCAGAAAATAAAGATTTCTAATATTTCTACACTGCCATTCCTTAGCAAATATAAAATTTCATTGAAAGGTTTGGTTTTATAAATTGCTATTGAGTGGCTGACATAAATGTGTCTTTCTTTCCATTTAAAAGTTATTAATTAAATTTTGGCTTGGGATTAGGAGAGAATTTTTAGAAATTTTATGGAAAAGCTCTAAACATACTTTACCATTTTGTATTGTGTACTTACATGAAAGAGTACCTCCAGCACAGAGGGTATAATCATCAAAATGTCAATCAATTCTAAACAATGTTGAAGATGTGCTGTGTTCTGCAGTATCAAATATTCAGCCATGATTTCACTCTTCATCCATCTCACAAATACACATCCTCTTCACAAATACATCCATCTCAGTATGTAAATTTGCCTGTTTCTTAAGTAAATGGTAAATGTAAAATTGTATGTATAACAAAGAATTGCTTTAACACAAATTTCTTTGTAATTTGTTTACAGTAATTGTTTGATTTGAATATCAGTTTAATATCAGTATATGCCCTGGATCCTGAAAATTTACTCATGTGAAAAAGCTCTGTGCCTACTGATCTTACTCCCCAGACTTTACACTTCTTCTCCTATGTTCCTTTAAACAGAATCTGCCCTCTGAGTCTCTGAAGATTCTTTAGTTAAGGATTTATTGCATCTTTGACAAGTGTCGACTATAGAATTGTATTAAGAGTATCTTTTTCTTTTAGGAAAGTGTTTGTTGTTTGTTTTCTTGTTGTAGGATGGAAGGGAGATAACTATAGAATCAGAGGTGAATGAGGTCTTTAAGAAAGGGTGAGGGAGACCCCGTTACGCCTGCAGTAAAACTCCACCCTGTTTCCACTCTCCACAAACACTGATCAGCTCGTGTGTGCTGAGAACATTAAAGTAATACCAGAAAATTAAAAGTGATGACTATAAAATCCAGCTTAATAACTTCACAACCTTAAGCCAGGGGACATTTTGCTGAAGTGGGCACTGGATGTAGAAGCCTTGAAGTAAATGAACAGACATTGATGAGAACCTCGTACGACATTAAATGAAGACATGCCCTGTCCCAAAACACACAAAGAAAACAATGAAGGACAACTCATTGCTGGGGTTCAGATTTACAAAACATTTATCTAACAAAGGATTAATCGAGAATTATATATTTCGGAAAAAACTTCTCAAGTCAGTAATAAAAAGGCAAGCGACCTAATAGGTTCACTGCAGAGGGGAAATATGGCAGGCAAACACAGGAACAGCTGCTTATTCTCATTAGTAATCTGAGAAATGCAAATTAAAACAATAATGAGATGCCATTTGCACCCACCAGATTGGCAAAAGTTCCGAAGTCTGACAATCCTACTTGTTGGTGAGGGCAGCTCCCTGGGAAGACCCTGGCTTGGCTACAGAAGGTGTCACTGCCGTGACTTTGGGAACGTTTTTTGTCTCCTGGCCTGGGGACACTTGCTATGGCCACACATTCTGAAGAAACACTTACACAGGCTCACTAGAACTCATTCTGGGGAGGTAATGTAGAAAGAGGATGAAGGCGTTGAGTTGTCCTCACGAGGCAGAGCCGATGAACCAGGAGGTTTCCACATACAGAGCACAGTGCCATGGTGGAAAAACGGGCAGAGGAGCAGGAGCAGCTGCCCAGATCTTTGAAGTCAAATTGAAATGAGGCCACGGTGCAAAATATATTTGTGTGGTCACTTGTGGCAAATTGAAATACATTTCAGTAAGAAATATTTCAACCTCCTTTCTGTTTCATTTTGACTGTTTCAATCTGAAAAATCTGAAACTCAGTGTTTGTCCCTGGAAGGGTTAATTCTTCCCCACCAGCTAGCACACCTCCTAAGCATCTTAGCAGATGCTATAAGAGGTCGCAACACTCCAATGTCAAAGGAATCAAATCCATGTGTTCTGGGTGTCAGGGCTGAACATGTCAATATATTGATAGCCTTTGTATCTGACTTATTTATGCTTTCGTTGTCATCTAAGAAGTGTCTTGAACAATGAGGGGGCAGGGGCATAAGAGGCACCTTGGGTTTTCGTGGCAAATTTGAAACAAAGGTGAAGGCAGGCTTCTGTTTTCCTAAGGATGACCTGCGTAAGGTGCATGCTTAAGTGAATAATGAAGGCTAGGAGACACGTTTTGTGTGTGCGTGTGCGTGTGCGTGTGTGATGGCTGGTACCTCTTCCAACCTCCGTACTGAGGCCTCACTGTGCTTCTACAATTGATTCCTCAGTCTTCTCTCCTCACTTCCATTACCTGTGGGTCCTTAAGAATAGAACTCAGCTCCACTTGACAATTTCAAGGAGGTAATGAGAAGCATTTCATAGAATTGTTAACAGAATGATGTTTCAAAGATTATTCTTTTTCCTATATCCCCTAATCCCACTTCAACTCAAAAGGTAACTTACTTTAAAAAAAAAAAATCCAGGTAAAAACATATTGTTCCATAAGACAGACAGAAAAAAAACGGTTGACTATTTCAATATTGTAAAGCATCAGGTTGGGAGTACAGATAGCTGAAACCCTGCTAAATCGCACACTCCCTTTCCTCCGCTCTGCCCTGCCGCCCCTCCCTGCAGGGAGCATCTCCTGGCTGAGACGACTTTGCTGAAATCATGAACACATGGGTAGGAAATAACCCAAAGATGGGGACGCTGAAAATGCAGGATTGATAAAGTAATTTTAATTTGGCTCTACATATGTTAAGGTAGTTAGGGTGACTCGTGGAGGAGTCCAACTGTGTGAAGACAGATGTGCCGGAGCTGATTAAACGGCACACACCCTCCGCTTGCAGCCCGCTGTCTACACGGAGGCGCCAGGCGGAGTTCAGATCACACTGTGCCGCACGAGCTGGAGCATCCGGGAAGAACACTAACACACCAACCGCAGATGATTCACAGAGGGCACCACAAACAGTCCATACCTCTTGCTGGCTACTCTTCTGATATTAGAAACCCATGGCCTGGCTTTCACCCTGTGGCACTTGGTGCCAGGAGGACCAGGGCAAAGGAAGCCAAGAGGGCTAGGGAGATTCCTCGGTTAGTAAAATGTGTGCCTTGCCAGTGTAAGAAACAGAATTGGTACTCCAGAACTCATGCAAATCATAAACCCTGGGTGTAGTGATATGAATATATAATCTCAGCACTGGGGAGGCAGAGACAGGTGTCTCTGGGACTTGCTGGCCAGCCAAACAGCTCACTCAGCAAGGTCCAGGCTAGTGAGACACACTATCTCAAAAAAAACTAAAAATAAACAAACAAATAAATACACGTACAAAGTAGGCAGTATCTACAGAACAGGAAGATTATCCCATAACACATGTGCATGCGTGTATACCACACACACACACACACACACACACACACACACACACACATGTGCACCTGAACACCTGAACACGCATACACACACACACACACACACACACACACACACAAGCATATACACACACGAGTGTGCACACACACAGAGACATACACATGTGTACCTGCACACCTGAGCATACACACACACAAACACACACATGTGTGTGCACACGCAGACACACACACAAATGCACCTGTACACCTGAGCGTGCACACACACACCTTACATGTGCACCTGCATACCTGAGTGTGTACACACACACATGCATACTCACATGCGTGTGCATGCACAGAGAGACACACACAAGTGGACCTGCACATCTGAACGTGAACACACACAGTAATACAAACATAGGCACATGCATACACACAGGTGTGCATGCACACACACAGACATACAGATGTGCACCTGCACACCCGAGCATGTACATACACACACAAACACACACATGCATACACACACGTCTGTGTGCACATGCACATGTGCACCTGCACACCTAAGCACACATACACACACACACACACACACACACACACACACACACACACACACGGCAAGGAAACAGCAGTTTGGTGCCAGCAGACATGGGGTAGGTCCAGCTTTTCTCCTGTGCATCCAACCATTTGCTTTTCTCCTTCCCCACTGTTAATAATGTTCAAAAGCAACACAGAGGAAGTCCTGCTGCTGCATTGATTCTTGCACAGTCTGGGGCCAGAGAGACCCAGATTGCACATGCTCTCACTGGGGCAGCTGGGCCCCTGCTGCTCCGCTGTCCCTTCCCAGGGAACAGCCAGGGCCACCTGGTGTCCAGGGAAACAGGAAGAGGATCAATATGGCACCAGAGCCTTGGGGGAGGGGCTCCCCTCTCAGTGCAGGAGAGAACAATACAGCTGCAGAGAGAGACCTGTGTAAGATGGGTCCTCAGAGGTCTTGGGACCTGACTCCAGCGTTGTGTAAGCAGCCAGCTGCTCTGAGGCAGGACAAGAAGCTCCTGGTGGCGTCTGCTACATTTGCCATTCTGCCTCGGAAGACCATAAACGCTACACTTAGACGCCTTAGTGACGATGGTATGGCCTCCGAGTCCCCGGCCTCTGTGGTATCCTCTCTGAAAACCCAGTAGCTCTCTGCAAGGCCTTGGATGTTCCTGCAAATCTGAAGTGCATTTCCCTGTCAGTGTCAGGAGTGACCACTAGGGGACTAGAGATCCTGTCTGTCCCAACTGGCACACTCCCCTTTCCCAAATGGCAGGTCTCCCCCTCCCCCAAAGAGTCTGAGGGATGACCAGAGAGACTGACTGCCCTACAGTGGAGACTACAGTTGGCAGCGTCCACCCTGAGCAGCACAGCGGAGTTAAGAGTGGGCCAGCCCCTTTCCTCCTTTGCTCCTAAGGAGCCACTCTTGGTCCTGTGTCTTGCCTCATCCACCCAGTCATCCCCAGTGAGGAAGCCGACAGGGCCTGAGCCAGATCTGCTGAGCACTCCTATGCCCAGGTTCTTTGGTCCAACAGGAGGCAAGCCTGACTTCCCACCCACTCCCACATGTCTACTGACCACAACCACCCGCCAAACACAAAGTCCAGGCACTTCTAGACATCTTTTGCACTACTGATAAGTACGAAGATAATGACAGGGGGCTTATTTCTGAACACTGTATGAGTCCTTTTCAACCAGCGTGGGACTCCTAGCTCCCACTTCTTCCACATTCCCCCGTAGTAGATCATTCCCCCAGCTTGTGAAATTAAAACACCCCTTCCCCTGCATTGTTACATGGACCAACAACCTGTGTGCAGCACTGTTAGCATGTCAGTGTCTGAACATATGCATGGCCTTCTCTTGGGTGGGTATATATCTGTGGGGCAGAATGGCTGGCACTGGCTGGATGAAGGACGATAAAGCCAGTTGCCGATCTGCTCTCCGTGCTCTGTCACTGCCTTTCCCTCCAGCTGTGCTCAGCAGCTCCAGTTGCTCACCATCTTAGCAGTCTGAACAAAACACACAGAAAAGCTTCCTCAAACACAAGCTGAAGGGTCTGCAAGGTCCCACGCATCAGAAGTCAGTCCTCTGGCACATTCTCTCCTCAAGTGTCCCCACACTGCCTTCCCTCACACCCGTGCATCTCTGGTATCTGTCTCTTTCTCTTTCCCTCTAGCCAGTGTGTATGTGTATGTGTGTGAGTATGTGTGTGAATGTGTGTGTGTGTGTGTGTGCTTATGTATGTGAGTGTGTGTGTTTGAGTGTGTGTACAAGTGTATGTGTGTGTGCATATGTATGCATACTTGTGTGTTTGTGTATGTGCGTGGGTATGTATGTTTGTGAATGTGTGTATGTGTCTATGCATGTGTGTGAGTGTGTATATGAGAGCATTTGTGTGTGCATGTGTGAATGAATGTGTGTATGAGAGTTTGTATGTATGTGTGTGTACATGTGTGTATATGAATGTGTATGTAAAAGTACATGTGTATATGCGCATGTATGTGTGTATGTGTGTGTAGGAGAGAAAGAGCGAGAGCTAGAGCAAGAGCGAGAGAGAGAGAGAGAGAGAGAGAGAGAGAGAGAGAGAGAGAATATTGTGTATACATGGAAAAATGCACATTATGTACATGCATGTGGAAGCCAGAGGTACTGTCTACCTCTTTTTGGACAGGGTCTCTGTCTTGTCAGGTAGGCAGGATGGTCTGGTCAGGGGCCCTGCAGATTCTGCCTGTCTCACCCTCTGCAGCAGCTGCTTGTGTCACCATTCAAGGCTTTGAGAAATGTGAGCTCTGGGGACCAGAGCTTTGTCATGCTTCCAAGGCAAGCATTTCACTAAGCAGGCCACCTCCTCTCGAGCCCGTCTCATTAGAAGGGCATTGGTCACGTTGGCTTGGGCTAACTTTATTGCCTACTTTAGCCTTAATCATTGTCTTAAAGACTCCAAGCATGGTCATATTCTTGGATATTGGGAGCTAAAGCCTCAATGTGTGATTTTTGTTGGGACACAACCCTGTCCACAGCAAGTACCTCGCCTGCAGCTGATGTATCTTTTGTTTTGAGTGTTATTTGCTGACTGGGGCATGAGACTCTCATTCACAATGGCTGCTGATGCTGGGCCTAGTCCACAGTTCAGGCGACATCTTTATACCTCCCTCTGTCCCAAAGCTCAGGGGACATCCTCTTTTTATGCACACATCTTGTAACTTTTAAAAAACTATATATTAAGAGTTTTGTAGGATCTTAATAAAACATCGTGAAGAAATTCCTTGTTCTGAGAATTTTCCCCCAATCTTTGACATTTTCTCATTTTCTTTAAAGGTATGTTCCCATTAAGTCCACCTTTCCTATTAAACCGTTGCTAGTGTTCGCCCTTACAAGAGATGCTTGAAGAGACTTGTGTTGACAGGCTTCGTGTTGGGATAACCACAAGTCAAAGTTTGTGTGTGAAATGATGTGGTGGTTAAATTTTCTCTGATGTGCATCTGTTACAGCTCTGGGACATTCCACACCGGCTCAGGAGTGAGCAGCAGCTGCCTGCACTTGCCTGGCTCCGCTTCACAGGTACCTGTCTTATTCTGTGATCCCTAACCTCTGGTCTTACCAAAAAGCACACTATGTTGATTAGCATAGCTTCTATTAAAAGTACTGTAGAAGTAATTCTTCTCACTGTCTCCATCTTTAACTGGCCTTTCGAATGAGTCGATGTAAATCATTATGTTAAAAAAGGAAGAAGAGGATGCTATAGCAATCTCAACAGATGCTCAGGTCTCTTGATACAACTCAAAGGGCTGTTCATGATAAACTCTCAGAAACTGGGAGTGGACACGCATGCCTCTGCATTTCAGTGCCATCCACAAAGCTGCAGCTGAAAACGCAGTCATTGGAGAGAGGCTTGTGAACTAAATGTGAAAGGGGTGGGTATAAAGACATGGGAGGCCATAGAGAGGAGGGGAAAGGAGATGCGGGGAGGTCTTGCACTTACCCTGGTAGGTAATCATTCCAGTGAATTCTATTGCATCTCACCAACAGTAGGAAGTTAAACAAGTGCCAGTGTTCACTGCATCACACATAGAACCAATGGCTAGCCTATGTGTGAGGAGCAATGGCTAACAGGGGTTTGTGAGCCGTGACTGACAGGGCCTGTGACCGACTTGAGAAATGACACCCTTCAAACCTTGGGATTAAGAAAACGCCTTCCCACATATCAAAATGAGATCTGACAGTTACTCATGCATACGGCCCACCAGTTTGACGGCCACACAACTGTGCCCTAACTATGAAGGGAACCTGCTTGTACAGGCAAGGCCCAGTGAGTCATCCATGTAGCTTCAGGCCATAAGGACCTACTGTTATTTAGGACCAACCAAACCAATGTTTTATAGTATAATTACTTTGAGCTATCACTACAACCTTACATGTTTCCATGAGCTCCTCCTAGAAAAACAAATACAGAGTTCCAAATTCTAACAATCATTGGAGCTTTAATAGCACATGGAGATTTAATAGCACATATCTGAGTCACTGAATGGTCATGACACAATTCTTGACTTCAGTAGCACGGCTGTCAGGAAGGTTGCCAGGTGGGTAGCCATCTTCTGTGGTTCCCACATTCAAAGTCATTTCTCTATTCAAGACAGACTCACCATTAGTAAATAGTACTATGGATCTCTATCTTTTAATTATGGGGTGTTTGTTTGTTGATTTTTGTACATAATTTTAATATATTACAGTTTAGTTTAGGTTTGTCATACTAATATTTGTTTTTGACTAGTGTCACCTATTTTCTAAAAAAAATAAAAATAAAAATAAAAAAATAAAAGATAAAGCATTTTGGTATGTACATATGTACAAAGTGTGAATGCGTACTTGCATGTGACATAAATGTCTATTTGTGTGTATTAATATTCCCACTTATGTGAGTGGATGTGGTCACGTGTGTGTAGGAGAGGGGTTGTCTGTGTTAGGGTTAGTACTCCTGCTATGAAGTGTCATGACTAAGCAAGTAGGGAAGGAAAGGGTCTATTGGGCTTACACTTCCAGATCACACTTCATTATCAAACTCAAGTCAGGACAGGAACAGGGCAGGAACCTGGAGGCAGGAGCTGATGCAGAGGCCATGGAGGGGTGCTGCTTACTGGCTTGCTTCCCCTGGCTTGCTCAGCCTGCTTTCTTATAGAACCCAGGACCTCCATCCCAGGGATGGCCCCACCCACAATGGACTGGGCCCTCCCCCATCAATTCTTAATTAAGAAAATGCCCACAGGCTTATAGCCTGACGTCATGGTGGCATTTTCTTAGTTGAGATTCTCTCGTCCCCAATGACTTTAGCTTTATGTCATTAAAACTAGCCAGGAGGTTGATACCAGGTGTCTTCCTTAATCTATTGTCACCTTCTATACAGAGGCAGAACCTGTGACCTGAACCAAGAGCCTACAGATTCTGGCTGGTTTAGTTGGGGCACCAAGCCCATGATCCTGTCTCCACCTCCAGAGTGCTAAGATTAGGAATGCACTACCCACTAGGCCATCTCTCGGTGCTTTTTATCCCTGTGTTTGTCTTGTGGTTCCTATTTTCTTATGTACAGTTTATAGTTCATTTTTAATTCTCACTTTGAATGTTTAGCTAAACATCTTTATGTCCTTTCTGTCCTTTTCTAGATATTGTAAGGCGCACCCTTTATTTCTTGCTGCCCGATAGACTTGGTATTGTGCTCTGATTCATAAAACTTCACAGTGCCCTTTTACCTTCAGATTGACACGTACCTCGACCATAATAGAGAACTGTAAATTTGTGATGTGACTTTTAAGAAGATAAGAAACTAAAAGGAAAGTTCACATGCTGACAGTTCTTGTGTTCTCGAGGCTTCCTACAGATCCTGGCTTGCTGTTACTAATTTGCCTAACACAGGCCTGCCTGTGGGTCAGGTTCCCCTTTCATTTTCTATCCAAAGTGAATTTTTGACGTGTGTGTTGCTGTACTTGGAGCTCTGTTTTGAGAGCTTCTATTTGCTTCTAGTCATTCATCAAGCTAGCTAAGACCTCTTTTCTATGTTATTTTTATCAGAATGAAACAGTTTCCTTTTGCACGCTTGTGTATTTTGCTTTTGAGAGTTTAAATTTAGGGGCTCGGTGGGTAGAGGTACTTTCACCCCCAAGCCTGATGATCTGAGTACAGTTTCTGGAAGCCATTTGGTGGAAGGAGAGAACTGACTCCCACGAGCTATCTTTTGACCTCCACAGCCTCACTGTCTTGCTGATGCACACCCTCGTCCACCTGTACACTAATTAAATAGATAAAGCACAAGAAAGTACCTTTGCTTGTTGTCTTAGTCAGGGTTTCTATTCCTGCACAAACATCATGACCAAGAAGCAAGTTGGGGAGGAAAGGGTTTATTCAGCTTACATCCACATGGCTGTTTATCACCAGAGGAAGTCAGGACTGGAACTCAAGCAGGTCAGGAAGCAGGAGCTGATGCAGAGGCCATGGAGAGATGTTCCTTGCTGGCTTGCTTGCTTCTCCTGGCTTGCTCAGCCTGCTCTCTTATAGAACCCAAGACTTCCAGCCCAGGTATGGCACTACCCCTTTGATCACTAATTGAGAAAATGCCCCACAGCTGGATCTCATGGAGGCATTTCCCCAACTGAAGCTCACTTCTCTGTGATAACTCCAGCCTGTGTCAAGTTGACACACAAAACTAGCCAGTACACTTGTCTTAGCCCAAAGTCCAAGAAGCGGCTAGAATATATTCTTATAGTTACAAGAATTATTTCTACACTTTAGCAGTTTCAATATGAGCTGCCCAGATGTAAGTTGTCCTAACTAATGTTTGGTGGCTGTGTTTCACAGGCTGTCTATATCAGTAGCTGATAGTGGAGAGGGTGGGGGGAAACCCACCAAGCCAAACAGTTTCGAATGTCTCTTCTGCCATCCTCATTTCCTCCTCCTGGGGTGACATCATATGACCTCCAGCTGTCAGTCTTCCCAGTATTGCAGTATTCACAATCTTCAGAGTATTGCAGGCCTCTATTTAGTAATCTCTGTTTGTCTGCGTGATGATTTCTTACCACTGTGTGTGTGGTTTCACTTCTTACCCTGGTCTCAATTTGCAGCACTCACTCAGGACGAGGGAGGCTGGTGATGTCAGCGCTCTCTCTTCCATTGGGTCTTGCCTTCCTTGATGCTTTGGCTGGATTTGAGTCAACACTAGCTTCAGAAATTTCAGAGGAAGACTCACGGATTGACTTTCTGTTGGTCCTAACCTGAGCACTGCAGAGCTGAAAGCAGGGTTGCTCTCTGCTACTTAGGTGTGCATTATTGGGTTAAAAGCCATCCTCCTGCTACAGAGCTGACAGCAGGGCTGCCCAGTCACTGGGATCAGACTCCACTCCTCCCACCAGCTCCAAGTGTTCTCACTTGAAGTTATTACCCCTGGATTTTAAAAAGCAGAAACATTAGTTACTTTTTTCGTTGCTGTGACCAAATTAAGAGAAAAACAAATTAAAGGCAGGAAGGCTTATTTGGCTCGTGGCTGGAATGCATTATGTTGGGAAAGGTGTTACAGCTGAAGCAGCTCTGGATGAGGATGCTGGAGAGGTGCTCACTCGTATCTGGGAAGATCAGGAAACAGAGAGGGCTCCTGGTGCCATCCTGGCTTCTCCCTTCTTCTTTTTCTTTAGTTAGGAACCAAATAAAGATGGTACCATTCATGCACAGGGTGGACATTTCTTCCTGTTACACCTCCTTGGAAACAGCTTTCTACACATGCAGGCATATGGTTCCACATGCATACCTTACACACATGAAGGTAGGTGGTTCCAAGTTCAGCAAAGTTGGCAGTTAAGATCAATCATCTCTATCTGAGAAGCTACTTATCATTCAGGGGCTGCTGAAGGAACTAAAGGTGGCTTTCTTCAGGAAAGTGGTCCCACCTAGAAGGTTGCCCATGATCCAGTGGGTGGTCTTATACACAACCACGTGCATAAGGACTCACTGGATGGGGGTGGTGGACATGCAGACACGTGCCTAAAATCCCAGCATTCCAGAGGAAGAGGTAGGTGGATCTTTATGAGTTACAAGACAGTCTGATCTGCCTAGCCGGTTCATAGAGTTACACAGAGAAACAGAGATGGATTGGGGAGGGAGAGAGAGTGCATCAAGTTCCCAGAAACATATGGTAGGGAGGCAGGAAGGAGTTGGGGGCTGGAATAGGGAGTAGATATGATCAAAACACATTTTATACAAGTATAACACTCACAAAAACACATTTAAGACATTAAAAAATATTAGCCATAATAATGGGTAATTGGAGTTTACTCAGGATTTTTAATGTTAATGATGCCAGTTGTATGTGTGTAAGTTTAAGTTTTTTAAAACCTTATTTTTAATGATGGATTCTTTGCTAAAGACACACATGTATTGGTCTGTCTTACATTGCCTAGTTGAGCCACATTTGTTGGGACTCCATAGAGAGAAATGCATCAAAGTCCTTCTGGTGGTGTGCTGCAGCGTCTTGCCTCTTCCTTGGACTCTCTCTGTTTGTCAGCTGAGAGAGACTCATGAGCTGAGGTAGGACACATGACAGTTGGAGGGTCAGTGATGGGGGCTGAGCTTGGTGTGCTTATAGAGCTATAGGAGGAATTAGCACAGCTTTAAAGGACTTCATTGGCCACATGTGGAGTGAAGACTTAAGGGTTCGTTAGAAAGCTGGTTGGATGGCATTGTGCTGAGGTAAACATGTGAAGGAGCATTTCACTGAAGCAGACACAGAACAGAGGATGTTCTGCTAAAGTGTACGTGTGTGTGTGTGTGTGTGTGTGTGTGTGTGTGTGTGTTTACCTATTGCTATACAAGAAATAAGAAAAGCTGAAATCCACGATTGGCATAGAAAGAATACATTATTATCTCTACTTATGTAATCTCGTCTACATCTAAAGGGTTCTGATGGGCTTCATGGATTCTCGAATCAGCAGCCATAAAGATGTAAGTATAGATTCGCTCTGTAGAGACCTCAGGGGTGGCTTGAGCTCTGCAACATCACTATGGTCAGAGTGAACCGAAGCAATGACAGCAATTACATAATTAATTATGGAATTATAATTGGGCTGAATTTTATAGATATATCTATGATAACCTATAATGTAGTTCATTCAAAAGCTTCAAAAATGTTTCAGTTATATATATATATATATATATATATATATATATATATATACATATGACTTACAATTCTTTTCCTTATAAATTATTTTTGTATTAACTACTTGTAAGCAACATGGTAATATGATCGTAGAACACAGTAAGTTTCTAGTAAAAAACTGTCTGTCTACCCACCCCCTCACCTGATTTTGAAGATGTTTGAAAAGCTTTTTATTATTTGAACTTTTAATGTAGAGTACCAAACTGGACTTGCTTGACATTTGAAATAGTTCTTTCTACAACCATGTCTTCCTCACGTAAGTAAAGGATAGCTGTGAGTCCTAGAATTATAGTCAGAGAACCTTCTGTCCGGTAAACGGCCTGGAGTCTGTTGTATCCTTAAGGATACATTTGTCTGAACCTTTACCTTTTCTCATTTCTATGCATTTCCTTCAATTCAAGGATAAAATAAAAACATAAGGGAATAAAAGAGTAAACTCTGACATTAAATTTATCTGTGTTTGATTTCCTTGAAAATTCACCAAATTTAGATAATATGGAATCATCTTTTCTCAAGTTCATATTTTTTATTCATTTGAAATAAAACAAATTTAGAATCAAGGATATAGCTCAGTGATAGAATACTTGTGTTGTATGCACAATACCTGCGTTTGATCCCCAGCACTAAAAGAAAAAACATTCAGAATGTAGACTATAAAAATCATCACAATAAAAGGCTTATAAAGTGAACTCATAAGTCAAGATATTCCAAAGACAATTATTTAATTTTGGAACTATTATTTGTGTAATATTTGTATATTATTTGAGGTCTCAAAATTTAAGTGGGTTTTGTCCTGCTTTGCAGGATGTCCTTCTGAGTTCTTTGCACGTACCTTCTGCCCACACAGAGTTGAGGTAGACCCCGCATGGCACTGCAGCTTGCAGAGCTTCAGGAGTTGAGCTTTTAAAGCAAAGAGTTGACTAAATACTTAACAATAATATTTCTAAACAATTATGGACAAAATATACTACAAGTTGAGAGCAGTTGTTTGTGAAATGTTAGATTTTACCAGTGAATAATTCAGTTGATTTGCTAACAAACTTTCAATGATCAAATGATTCTATATGACTGACAATGTGCCACCACAACAGGAAGTTCAACCCTTAAACTGAAATGCTTTTAGGCAGCTAAGTACAGTCCTATTTTGCCCACAAAATATATTGGCTCTCTTGTATGTTTCTAACTCCTCCAGCAGAGTGCTACAGCTTGCTTAGAGGCCGACCAGGGTTCTTCCTGGCTGCAGCCTGCCTTGGCTACGCCATTGTTAAGAACCTTCCTAATTTAGAAATGCTACTGCCTTGGTCATGAGATTTTCATTTTCATTGTAAACATCAAGCCAATAACTTTGTCATCAGTGTTCACATTTTGTTTATTATTATAAAATTCATGATTTCCTTCCAAGGAAAGGCTTGACTTGTTTTTTTTATTAAATACCTTTCCACTTTAGACTCATCTTTTTGTTGAAGAAGGAATTCTGCATATTTTATGCTTATGGAAGTCTAGGTAGTATATAGGCATGGTCTGGAAGACTCAGCAATGACTCATCTGTGAGCACTTGCTGCTCTTGCAGGGAACCAGAGTTCAGTTCCCAGAACCCACATTGGGCATCTCATAACCACTTGTAACTCAAGCTCCAGAGAATCTGATGCCCATGTTCGATTTCTTGAGTACCAGCACATATGTACATGACGTGACCCCCACATATGCCATATATCCATAAATAAAAATAAGATAAACCTTTAAATTAAAAAAAGCCACAGGCAAAATTTATCAGAACGTAGAGGCCATGCACCTAACTCACCAGGCGACTGCATCGGTACACACCCATACTAATTTCAGTTTCAGTAACCTAGTACTAAAATACAGGCTTGAAACTAAAGGTGCCGTCTATCCAACTAGATGAGATGGGGAAAAGATCAATCGAGAATCCATAGCTAGAGGAGCATATAATCACATGATTTGGCCGGCTTCAATACATTTGAAATAAAAGTCACAGCAACAGACTGAGCCATGCATATAGTCATTAAAAAAACAACTTCCTCGTACCTTCCTCTCACATAGAAAAAAAAAAAAAACCTGTTCTTCAAAGTCTTACAAACTAAATGTTTACCCTAGATGCAACACCCTTGCTTCAGCGTGGACATAACACGTACCTCGTTGAGAAATGGACCACTGACTCATTGCTAGTAAGCAGTTAATGTGATGATGAATTCCTGCACCTGCTTCCGAGATCAAGATGAATCCAGCAGAGTGATAAGATGTCATCAGCATAAAAACTTGTAGTCACACATAGTCAGGAACTTTCCGATTCACCTTTCACCTCCCCCACTGAGACACCTTTGATTATCTTGTGCACAGAAGAGCCCAAGCCACCCAAGGAGACAAGGCTTCCACTGGTGTCTTTGAACATTTTGTTGTGGGATTTGGACATTTTTCTTTCAAACTCTCAGTGTGTCCAGTGTCCACCGGTGCTTATGAAACAACTTTTTGATGGTTAGAAAAATTTATTATCTTTCCTTGCTTTGACATCCTTATAGGGGAAGAGAACAACAGCTAGCTCTCTATGAAGATACGGTCAGATTTTAGGGTAGAGAAGAGCATGTCTCCTTCAGCCAGGATTTCACTCTAGGGCATGTTATAAGAAAAAAATTGGAAGCTGAAGCTAATTCTTAGTTGTAAGGGATCATAAAGGGAAGAGAAATCCCAGACCTGTGTCCTGAGAACGTTTCCAGGATCTGCCTCTAAACGGTCACCTCTCCTGCCTTGTTTGAATGGTCATCGGTTACACTGCTGAGTTACTGAAGGGAGAATAGCATTTCACTTGTGGCCATCCCAAATAAAAGTTGTCCCTTTAACACCTCAGTGGACTCCGAACCATCTCCACTTGCATACTGAAATACTCTTACAATCCATACTCTGTGTGGATTGTGGGGGCTGCTGTCACTATGCCAGACTGGTCTAGGTTTGAATTCCACCCATCTCACATGCTAAGAGGCCCCCCCACCTTAAAAATGATCCCAAATTCCTGGAGATAGGTTCAAGAAAATGGATGGTGGCGGGCATGTTGCTATCGTAACAGTCATAGAATTTACACATGGGATATTGAGGTAGAAGATGTAAAGATAACAAACCCCACCTCTGCCTGGGAAGGAACCTAAAAAGGCACTTGGTTCTGCCTCATATGGTACAAGAAGAGGTCAAGAGCCAGAGACACCTGGAATGTGGCCCTGGACCCCCTCAATTCCAAGCCCAGAGCTTTCTCTGGCAACTTGCTGGCAATGGAGATGATGACCTGGAGCTGACAGGGGTAAGAAAAGGATGTAAGAGAGGTATTTGGAAACCACAACGGGATGGAACAGACAGCCACTCTCAGAGTGGGAAAGCAAGGAGAGCGAAGGATGGCACAGGTCTCACAGCGGCTCTCTGCTGTCTGCAGTCACAGGCTCTCGCTGATGTGCCCACACTTCCAGGCCACCACACTTAATGTTCCCCTTCAAATTGTTGCATGTGGCAGACTCACCAGCCCCAGGGTCACCTGGGAATCTTGTCCCTAACATGACTTCTGCAGGAGTAGTGAGTTCATCACTGATCTAAGGCTTGCTGGCTGGACCGGCATTGCTCCCTGGAAACACAAACACATTTGCACTCTTTAATTCTCACAGACTTTGTTTTCAAAGTGCAAATGTTATGAACTCAGTAAGTTTCAGAGGATTAATAAAAGATGAAGAGTACTGAGTCCCCACTTGGGCCTAAAAGCCAGTTTGGAGTAAAGCAAAATGAGTCTGGTTCACTGGATAAATCTACTCAGAAAAACAGTACTTTAAACTAATAACAGGATGCCCACCAAGTGGACGAACATCTCATTTCTACAGATATTCATATTGTTAAACTTTCACTAAATTTTGGTTTTACTTTTTAGTCTACTTGTATTTAACATATTTAAAGTTTCTGGTGTATTGAATACAATATTTGGTTTGGTTTTGGCTGGCTTCCATAAGAATCAGTCATTTCCTCTGAAATGGGGAATGTTGGGAACTACCATGAATTTCCATGCCTTCCTATAAATATTCATCCTCATTTTCCTTTGAGGTGGGTTTGAGATCTGACTGTGGAGAGAAATCCGTTCGTCCCTGAGCATGAGGAGCCATGTGCCTGTGCCTCTGACCCTGGGTGTCATCATCAATCGTCTTCTCCACCCGATTGTGGTTGCTCTCGTCCTGACACCAGGAAGGAAACACAATGTGTTCAGAATAGACAGCGACTTATTAACCTGACAGACGTTTCCTACTTGACTTTTTCCCTTGGAGTTTTGATTACCTGTCAATTATTTCCCCAAAGGTAGTATGTCATCTGACTCGTTATCATTTTTTGAAAATCTAATAAGGTTATAAACACCTGCCATACCCTGGGAAGAGGGAAGGAACCAGAATCTATATTCATAAAAGCAGGGACCTTATTTAAGGATGGGTTGAAATTCTCATTTCATTGAGCACCCTGGCTCTTGTTGCTTTCTTCACAGATCATCACACAGTCATCTGAAAATATTGCTTGTGCTGGGTTTCCTGTTATTAAGATGTATGTTGCGTCTAGGATGTTTTCATAAACCTAAATGGACTCATGTCTCTACTGCTACACAAACTTATACATAACTATATTTTTATGTTTTTGACACTCCAGAGTTAGGAACATTTTGGTGGGTACAAAACTATTTTTTTTAGTTTGAAATATTTTTACATTTCAAAACATAAAACCTTTCCTGTTATTTTACATGGTGCTTAAAGCTGAAGAAGTTATTCAAAATAATATAAATTCATACATCACAACTATATGGTAATATGAACTATAAACTAGGTAGGATGGGTGGAAGAATTGATAGATGATAGATCAATAGATTATTGGTAAAGGGATGGATGACAGAAAATAAGTAATGCCTTCGTTTGGAGTCTATTGCTGTGACAAAGCACCATGACATAAAACAAATTGTGGGGAAAGAATTTATTTCCACTCACAATTGTAGCTTATCATATAGGGTAGCCAGGACAGGAACTCAGAGGCAAGAATTGAAGCAGAGACTGTGAAGGAATGCTACTTACTGGCTTAACTTTCATGGCTTGCTCAGCCTGATTTTTTTATACAACCCAGAACCACCTGCCTAGAGGGCTAGGCCCACTCACACCAATCATGGGTCAAAACAATGCTACCATAGACTTGCCTTCTGAACAATCTGAACATTTCCTAACCTAAGTTCTCTTCTCCTAGGTAATCCTGGTTTGTGTCAAGTTGACAAAAAGCTAACCAGTACAGGTAGATAAATGATTGAGTGATAGATCAACAGACAGATATAAATATATAATAGGTAGATAGATAGACATAGATATATGACATATAGGTAGATAAATATTGATATATAGATATAGATAGATGATAGAAACACAGATAATAAATAGGTTTTGCATGTGTATGTGTGTGTATGTATGTATGTTTGATCTAGTTAATCAATAATGGTTTATATGTCAAAAATTCTTTGTATATAAAAATGATTTTTTTTTGGTGTGCATTTGCTCTTGGGTCTGCATATATAACACCGTAGCATTTCTACTTGATCATAGTAAAGGGGGACTGGCGGTCTTTCCAGCAGATACTTTTCAAGGCAGGGATGACAGATCAATGTAGACCGGCTCTGCCCAATGGTGGAAATTGTCTTTCCTCCTGTATTATACACAAATGGAGAGTGGATTCTCACCCTAAGGCTGTTAAAGGCTTCCTAAAACAATTGTTCCCGTCATGCTCAGGGGAAGTCAAAGAACTCCACAATGTGAGCGAACCCTGGTGTCTGTCTTTGAAGTCTCCCATTCCCTCTGTGTGGAAACTGCTCTTTCCAGTCGCTTAAGTAAAGAAGGTGCCTTTGCAGTGGGGCTCAGTGGGCCTCAGAAACCTTGTGGCTGGGCCCTTCATTAACAGATTGAGTGAACCTGACAAGAAAGCCCAGGAGCCTGCAGATCCTTGTACCCTTGGGGCAGAGCCGAGCCTGGAACACATCTCCAGAATGCCTGTCTGTCTTCACTCTTCAGCCTCTAGGGGAAAATAGCAACATCTCTTCCAGATCGCCTGGTCACCACTTATTAAATGCCAGATCTAACGGCGAATTAATATAGTCCCCTAAGCACACTCCTTAACACAAAATTCTGTTATGTACGTATATAGCAAGGGCTACAATACAGACTTAGTGTAATCAGCATCATGGGATGCTTGGGAAAAAATCCTTGGGAGCTACTGCTACAACTTCAGCTGGCCATATTTGTGTACCAGGCAGAACTTTGAATATCAAAACTCTGTCCCTATCCTCCTAGCAAACTTTTGTAGGTTGGCATGCCCAGACAGACCCAGGTAGATTCCAAATGCATTGCCTCATTCAAGACTCTAGCTGATCCCACAGGGAAGCTCTTATCTTCTCTACTATGTTCAAGATCATAAAAACCTGAGTGGTGGAGCAAATCAGGAGTCCCAGAGTGAGCCCCCTTCCCCCATACCGTGTAACACTATTACCTCAAGAGCTTTAGTGGTGCTGAGGAGAGTCAGGGACCTCCTAGGCCACAGCGTGACTTTCAGAACTCGGCGGCCCGCTTTCAGAGGCCAGTCTCGCTGTGTATAACTGGCTCAGCGTTCTTAATTTGACCTTTCTTCTCTTCATTGTCTGATCAATGTAGCATGTCCCGCCCCAAAGAGAGTTGTGAGAAATGAGAGAGCGGTTGTCTTTTTTCCGTCCACTTTTCACATTTTTGCCACCATTCAGATCTCAAGTGGCCACAACGTATGAATGAATATAGGATGTTTTGAATAACTGCTTCAGCTTTTAGC
>JADRCD010197134.1:15495-25665 GCA_019843815.1 Montemys delectorum | reverse complement strand
ATATTTGAATTTTTTTCTTGTCACATGCACATGACTCATGGTAGTTCTGAGTGAGTTCTTAGTAGATTTGGAAAGGTAGGTTGTTTATATTGAATGTCAGTATGCTACCTTAGTATCCCTACAGAAGTGAAGCGTGGAATGTAATGGGTATGTGCAAAGTATGGAGCCCATGGATACTGTCAAGAACATACTTCGTGATGACTTAAATTACCTAACTTTTGCAAAAAACAAAAAACAAAAAACAAAAATGAAACAAAACAAAAGAAAACCACACACAGACACATAATGTGGGGAAGCAGCTGCATTAACTACCAAATTTGGGAGATAATTTTATTACTAAAAATGAATCATGAGTATGAATATATTCAACAAATTCATCATCTGATACAACAGAAAAAATATTCCAATGTTCTAAGAGCCAGGGCATTGCTATTAAACTGCCATTACCACTGGATTAAGAATAGTGTGGAAGGCAAGTATTCTCAAGTTTTTATTTTAGTCTTTAAAGAGATGAAGAACATTGCAAAGCCTGTAACAAGAATCAACTATTTTATAGTTTCACCTTGAAAGAAGCACAGGTCCACTAAAACATCTTTCCCCAACACAGTTCAGAAAAGGTATCTTGAGTCTCAGCTACAGTTGTACATTTTCACACCCTGCTATCCAACCACTCCCCTGTCCCAGGTCTCTGGACCTTTCTAGAGATCCCTCACCCATTGTTCTTTCTCCCCTGCTCTCTCTACCTCTGCCTGCTACCACCCTGCTCCCATCCTTCTTCCCTTTCCCATCCAGTTTCCTCTCTCCTAGCAATGTTGGATATGAATCCTGCAGTGACACCTCCTGTAGCCATGCAGGACTTTCATTGGAGGATAAGAACAGCAACACACCCACAAAATCTTTGACCCACATGTGTCCTGTCTACAAGATATGTGGGGACAAACATAGAGCAGATGTGGAGGAAATGGACAACAATGACTGGCCTAAATCTCATGGCAAGAACCAAATCCCTGCCACTATTAATGATACTCTGATATGCTTACAGACAAGGAACCTAGCATAATAGTCCTCTGAGAGGCTCCAACCAGCAGCCAATGGAAACAGATGCAGAGAATAACAGCCAAACATTAGATGGAGCTCCAAAAGCACTGTGGAAGAGTTGTGGAAAAAAATGAGAGATCCAAAGGACAGGGTCTCTGCAGGAAGAACAATAGAGTTGACTAATCTGGACCCTTGGGACTCTTAGAAGCTGATCCGCCAACCAAAGTGTGAACAGGGATTGGACCTTGGCCTCATGCATATATGAAGCAGAAGTACAACTTGTTCTTCATTCAGATTCCCCAACAACTGGAGTATGTACTGCCCCAGAATCTGTTGCCTGCTCCCTGTTCCCCTAACTGGGCTGCCTTGTCTGGGCTCAGTAGGAGAAGATGTGGTGACTTGACTTGACAGAGAGTAGGGATAGGGAAATTGATGGGGGGGGCGCCTACTTCTCATAGGAGAAGGGGAGGGGATATAACTGTGTTGGGGGGTACTTGGAGGAAAGGAAAGGCTGATATTTGGATGTAAAGCAAGTAAATACATTAATTATTTGAAAAATAATGAAAAAAAAAGCTGTCTTGCCGGTTTTTGGTAATGTTATTTGGCAATAAATAATTTCTCATGATTTTTTTCCATAGACTCTTAGATGTTACTTTTAGTTGTTGATATTTACAAAAAATTGGGGAATCATTCATATGCATTTCAATATGGATACAATAGTGGAAATGGCCTGTCTTAACATGATACATCTGATCATATCTGATGGAACTCACTGGAGAACATGTATGTCCTCGGAACCAGAATATGGCATTGCAGGGGTCTCTGCCTCTTGTAGATTTTAGAAAATATTTTATGTAGAAGAAGAGAGTCTATTTAATTTCTATACAGTTCACAGGAAAATGTGAGATTCATATTGTGTTAACAACTCATTGTTTACTAATCTTCATTCCTTGGTATTACTCATGCTGTTAATTACAGGCACAAATACTGTTTATCAAGAAATGTATAGTTCTCTAGGGACTGAGACTATTTTCAAAATCCTCTATCTTTTATTACTGCCTTCTTTGATGAACTCTAAACTTAGTAATCCAGGAGGAAGGGGGAATAAAATAGTTATCATAAAATCAATATATGTAAGTAGCATTCAATTTCTATTCTCCAAGCATCGTTTTTCCTCTGTCTGTGGCCAATAAACAAACACCCTATCAAACTGCTCAGGACATAATACTGTGGTATTGCTTTTTCTTCTTTTCTTCACCTCTCTGCATCCCCTTTCTTTCTTTCTTTCCTTCCTCCCTTTCTTCCTTCCTCACTTCCTTCCTTCCTTCCTCCCTTCCTCCCTTCCTCCCTTCCTTCCTTCCTTCCTTCCTTCCTTCCTTCCTCCCTTCCTCCCTTTCTTCCTTCCTCACTTCCTTCCTTCCTTCCTCCCTTCCTCCCTTTCTTCCTTCCTCCCTTCCTTCCTTCCTTCCTCCCTTCCTCCCTCCCTTCCTTTCTTCCTTCCTTCCTTCCTTCCTTCCTTCCTTCCTTCCTTCCTTCCTTCCTCCCTCCCTTTCTTCCTTCCTCCCTTCCTTCCTTCCTTTCCTTCTCTCTTTTTTTCATTTTATGAGTGTCATGAGCCTCCCTTTTCTACTTACAGGAACAGTGTGTCAAATTCACTAGAAAGGACATGTTTCTTAGGTTTTTGACCAATTAAACTTTGAAATCATTCACTAAGCCACATTCATTTGCTCCTATTCCAGTTTTACCTCAAATACTTTAATACTAACTCCACTTCTCCATTCCACTCAGGTTTGTTAAAAATCCATTCTTTACATCACAGATGAGATGAAATCAACAAAAGTAAGGACTTAAAAATATCTTCACTTAGACTTTTATTATAAAATCTGACTCTAAGCAAAATGTGATATGTCTTATCTTTGGATTAACTCATGAGCAGACTCTTCCACTCCAGTCATCTTGTTTGTGTGCTGCTGCTAGCTAGTCATCTGTCCACATTTCTTGTGTTTCTCTGTCATCTTCACATCATTCAGGTCTTTATCAGTAAAGCTTTAAATTAAATCAAATCCGAACTATACTGACTTTCCAACCCATTACATTATTGTACAGCTGTTTTGTTTTTTCAATTTTGTAGCAACCTCACTAGAAGGTCATTTAATGCATAATATAGAAGATGCCTGCTCTAAAGTTCATATAAATTCAACATGAATAAGGGTGAATATTTGGGCTTTACTGTGTCAATAAAACCTAAAACACAGATGAACACATAATAGGTGCACATTAAATGCTTATTGGCTTTATGAATGAAGGGGTCTTTGGCACGAAAACATGCTCACTGATTCACCAAAGAGATGTGCAGTTATGACTCAGGGTCTTGTCTTTCCTCCTCTTCAAATGGCATTGTCCTAAAAGGCACATTTCACACCATCCTAAGATTGGGCATTCTTGCTTAGCTTACAGAGACACAGCTCACACTAAATGCAGTTTGTACACTCAGTGGTTTCACAATAGCTCTCCAGGGTACATTTAAAGATTTCCACTCAAGTCACCTCACAAATTAATTTGATACTTTTGAATCGTTATTAATGCAAATTGACTATATACTGTAAACAGACACAGATGAGTGCTCAGGTTTCCCACTGTTATCTGTATACACAGAAATAGTGTTTTAAAGATTTGCAAATAGACACAACTTTAGTAAAAACCATGGTTGTAATACCTTTTATATGGTGAATACTCAATACTTTTCTTTAATTAATTTCAGACCTATTTAAAATGTTGATATTAATATTTTCTACACACAATTATTTTTTTTCTCAAATGAGATAAATTGCAATGCCTAGAATAATCAGTTCCACAGTTGTGATTTTGGGCCCCAAATATGCACCTGGATTCCCAGCTCAGGACACCCAACTGAAGGAAAAATCAAGGTGAAAGACATAAGGTCTTAGAAGCTTTCCCTGATTGTCTAGGTGTGGCCTGGCTCTCTGGATGGAAAGAGGCTTGAAAGACCCCAAGAATGTCTTAACTCCTGTGGAAAACTTCGGGGGCCCCAAACTAATGAACTTGAAACCCTGCCCAAGCATGAAATTCTAGTTGGATCCAACAGCCACTCCAGCTGGTCAACCTAGGACAGAAGGCAGAGGTCAGTGGCCTAACTCTCAGGTCCAGAGGTTAGTGGCCTAACTCTTAGGTCAAGAGGACCCTTCTGGGAAGTACAAGAGCATCCTGCCTCCCCGTGGAAACCATCCAGGGGCCCAAAACTAACCAACTTTGAACCTTGCTGGAGTACCCCATCCTATTTGGATTCACCTACAACCCCAGCTGGTAAACCTGTGACAGCCATCAGAGTTGAAACCTCACACCACAACAGCCTGGGACACAGGAAGCAGAATAGGGTCTGTTCAAGACACAGACTATAGAATGGGATCTGCCTGAGCCACAGACAACAAGAGTAAGGTACTCTGATCTCCTTAAACAGGGAAATGGAAGCAATAAAGAAAACACAAATTGAGGTAATCCTGTGGATGGAAAACTTAATTAAGGGAACAGGAATTACAGAAATAACCATCAATTACAGAATACAGGAGACAGAAGAAAAACTCTCAGATGTAGAAGATAAGGTTAATATATCAGTCAAAGAAAATGCTAAATCTGAGCCAGGCAGTAATGGCACATGCCTTTAATCCCAGCACTTGGAAGTCAGAGGCAGTCAGATTTCTGAGTTCCAGAACTGCCAGGGTTATACAGAGATACCCTGTCTCAAAACCAAAACAAACCAAAACAAACAAACAAAAAACAAAACAAAAACAAAGAAAATGCTAAATTTAAAATGTCCATGACACAAAACATCCAGGAAAACTAGGACACCTTGCAAAGACCAAATGTAAGAATAATAGGAAAAGAAGAAGAAGATTCACAGCACAAAGGCCCAGAAAACATCTTCAACAAAATCATAGAAGAAAATTTCCCCAACCTAAAGAGAGATGCCTATGAAGGTACTAGAACTTAACAGACTACCAACAGATTGGACTAAAAAATAAAATCCTCCCACCACTTAATAATCAAAACATTAAATTTGCACAACTAAGAACGAATTTTAAAAACAGCAAGAGGAAAGGGCCAGTTGACATATAAAGGCAGATCTATCAAAATTACACCTGACTTCTCAACAAAGACTCTAAAAGTTTGAAAGGCCTGGGCAAAGAAGTCTGAACCAGAAGAGACCACAGATGTCAGTGGAGGCTAATAAGCAAAACTTTCAATTACCATATGTAGAAAAGGGCTGCCTGTCTCGTCTCAATGGGAGATGATCAGCCTCAAGAGACTTGAGACACCAGGGTGGGAAGATTTGGGGGAGTTTGCAGCCCTCTCAAAGGTGAAAGAGTGGGGGAAATAGGGAGGAACTCTTTAAGGGGGGACCAGGAGTGTGGTCAACATTTAACATGTTAATTTAATTTATTAATTAGTTTTTAAAAAGCTTTTCTTTCATTTCCCAATGAAAAAGCTAAGTTTCACCAAGTGTCCTTTCACTGTAATAATATTTTCATATATAAAAGCACAGTGTGTTATTGATATACTACATCCACATTAGAAAAAGCACCTGCCACACTACAAGGAGGTATCATTTTCTTATAATTACATGCAAGTACAAAGAAAGAAAATGAGAATTTTTCCTCTGAGTTTGAAAGGCAAAACTTAAAAAAATTATCCTTCTAATTTCTGTATTCTTCTCTGGGGAGGACAACTTTTTCCTTTCTCAGTATTCCTTAGTTGCCTGTAGTCCTTTTTTTTTTTTTTTTTTTTTTTTTTTTTTGCTTGTAGGCTTTCCTATCTATTTAGCATGCATATTGTTGACCTTCTTCAGTTCATTTAAGGAAGTCATGTATGTCAACATTACCCATGTAGCTTCTGACATCACTAGGAGACATACAATAATACCTAAATGGCCAGCCCTGAAAAAATATATAAAAGAAGTGTTATACAAAGTGAGCATGTTATGTTCATGTACTTAGAAACACATGTATACACAAGTAACAACAATTATTAAAATAAATTGCCAGGAATTTGATAGAGAACAAAGAGGGGCATAAAGGAGGGTTTAAAAGAAGAAAATAGAAGGGATTAATGATACAAAAATATTATAATCATAAAAGTAATAGAAATATTTTAATAAACACAAAATTATATCCATTAATAGACATATGAGCTAATTCTTTCTTGTAAATATTGTGTGTGAGAATCCAGGGTGTTCTTCTACATAATGATGTCTTTTAAATTTTGTGCACAGTAGTAGGATTGCTTAAGTAAGATTATATGCATATCTTGAGAAAGGAAAATGTATTCAGAAAAACACATAAGAATAGATAGTTTCATTTACATGTATAGTTTAAAATAGTTGATTGCACACAGTGGACAAAATAATGTTTACAGAGGCTAGAAATGGTAGAAAAAAGGAGAAAGATAAAGGTTGGACTACTGATGGTAAGGATAGATTATTTCAGGTTTTATTATATTAATCTACCCAGCATTGTCTATAGCTAACGTTAGCATATTGTATTTTTGAAGTAGCTAGTATAAAGGAATTTAAATGGTAGAAACACAAAGCAATGGTTAATGTTTGAGGCAATGGCTATGATTACTCTGATTTGATAATACATACATGTATCAAAATATCCACAAAATATTTCAATTTAAACTAGCCACTTTTTATTCTATCCCATAATTTAAAAATTTGTTTATTTAGTTAATCACTTTACATTCTAATTACTGCCCTACCTTCCAGTCCCCTCTCACAAAACTCCTCTCCCATCCCCCTCACCTTCTCATCTGAGAGAGCTGAGCCCCGACAGGTACCCACCCACCCTGGCACAACAAGAGTCTGTCATAATAGGCTTATTCTCTCCCACTGAGGACAGACAGGCAGCCCATCTAGAAGAATTTACTCTGCAGACAGGAAATAGCTTTAGAGATAGCCCCTGTTCCAGTTGTTGGGGACCCACATGAAGACCAACCTGCCCAACTGCTCCATATGTGTAAGAGTCTTACATCCTGCCTGTGCATTCTCTTTGGTTGGTGGTTCAGCCTCTGAGAACCCCAAGGTTCCAGGTTAGTTAATTAGTTACTTTTTATGTGACAGAATTCCACACATCGCTGTCATTTAGTGAGTTGGACAACAAACAAGTTCAAATGAAGGAAGATAATGGGAGAAAAAAATCTCAACCATTTCTAAAAGTGATAACTGAAACTATTATACTTTACAACATGTCTCTTAGGAATTTTTTAATGTGTAGTTTGAATTGTCATGTCCATCAAATAATAATTAGGCTTCAGTTCAGTTTATGTCATTCAACAAAAGTAGTTTATCTTGAATATACACAAATGTTGTACATTATGTTCTTCATATTGTTTCCTAGATATTTAATATATTTCATTATTAAAAACATAATCATTCCCTTATATTCCCACTATTTTATGCTAGAAAAACTACTGAACTGTGTAGTAAAATGCCAAATTATTACATTCAAACACTGTCTGAAGTCACCATGGTATTAACTAAGGAGCTTATACAGGAAACTGGAAAATTTTATGCTGGTTATATAGTTTAATGGTGGGATATTAAGACACTGAATTAAATATACTCAAAATTAATTTTACCCTGCTCTGCTTGACTTGTTATGCACAGATAGTGAGAAATTTAGAAATTCTTATGAGGCTTTTACAGGGGCTTGATAAAGTGTTTGGAACTGTACATGGGAACTATGGAAGTGGGATGGCATGTATTCACCATGTAGAAAATACTTCATCACCCGCTAGAAGCTGAGAACTCATCTTAATTCACAACTGAAACAAATGTGCATTCATGTATGCAAACTGATTTTATTATAGCATGTTTTTCACTAGTCAAGAGTATGGTTTTTCTTTTCTATAATTTAGGAGATATAAAAATAAATGGGGGGAAGTCTTTCAAATTGCAAAAAAAAATATGGTATAGGTGAGAGGTCAGGCATTGCATGCTAATATAATTCGGGGAACTGACAAATTTTTGCTTCATAGTTCTGTGATAATCCTTACAAGGTAAATGGCACACAATAATATTCACAATAAAATAAATGAAACATTATAAAGGTTGAATTGTCTATTTGGAGACTTTGTACTTTAAAAATTTGTATGTAAAATAACAGAGAGGTTGTACTAATGTTAAATTGATTTATGGTTAGTATCTCTAAATAAATGTATACTGTTCCCACTGTCTAACATGAATGTCAGTTAATTTTTTATTAAATATATTCTGTAATAACTGTCTAGAAAGCTTTTGAAAGCTTTTGAAATTATTCAGTATCCTGTAGTAGAAATTGTGTGAATTCATCCTAATAAATGAAACCCATCAGCAGATTTCCTTACCAACATGGCTAAAATGCACCAGTATTATAATTGTCTCTGAAATTGCTTGCACACTCTAGTCTGTGGCAAGTGTCTTTGAGGGAATTTCTCAATGGAATCACTGTCTTTATGTGTATAATTACTACACCTAGATGCTGACAGCAAACTCCCATGCAGAGCATAATCTGAATCTTTGTGATGGGGACTGTGTGCATTTTGAGACTATATGAGGTTACTTTGCTGATTGTAAAGGATCACAACAGAAATAACAACAATAAGAGGTTTCTGAAATCATAATGACCAAAAAAGAAAAAAGAAAAAGAAAAAAGAAAGAAAGAAAGAAAGAAAAAAGAAAACAAAAGAAATCATTCAAAATTAATGTGTAATGAACTTGAGTTGTTATTGTACCTGCAGGTATTTTATTTGTATATCTATTTTATATATCTATATTCTTGAGCATTTATGAACTTTTCTCAGGTAAAAAGGGTCACAAATAGAAACAGGCCAAGAAGTCTCAAAATGGGTTATTTTACACACATAAAGACAAGACACAATTCCCACCTTCCATACCAAACAGTATCAAGTTAAATTTAACAAAAAGAGGGTTGGAGGGTACTTCAGCTGATAGATGGCTTTCCCTCCATGTCTTATATTCTTAGTTCATCTCCCAAGACCTACATGGTAGAAGAAGAGAAAGGCTTCCTACAATATGTACCTTGACTTCCACATGCATGCTGTGTGAGGGTGTACACACACACAATAAGTAAATTAATAAAATGCTAACAAGGACAATTCAATAATCCATGGTTCCATGGTTCTATGGCTTACATATGTGATTCTGAGTCTAATGATGTGAGTCTGATCCCTGGAAAGGTTAAAGACCCATTCTCAATTCAGGTTTTTTTTAAAAAAAAAAAAAAAAGGCTAAAATACATTTACACAGCACTTTTGGCAAAAGGATTTGAGGTCAAAATAGAATTTTATATGCAGAGAAACAGGGGGATGGGAATCTTATTCTTTCTATGGGAAATATAGAAGAGAACTTTTTTTACCTAAATGGATTAAATATGTTCTCAAATGGAAAATATAGATTTTCCGCAGCTTTTATGGAAAGAAAGTTGAAAGAGTAAATGAGGAGTCAGAGTTATCACAAATAAGGAGATATTTCACTTCCAAGGTGTTAATGGAAAGAAAATGCACAGAATATATCAGAAAATGTTCTGTGAGGGATAAACACAGCTGACAAAATACAGGCAGATGCCCATTAAAGTGACAAATATTAAAAGTGCTGGAAAAAAATACCAATCAGGGAAGCAAGGTGTTTTTCAATGACATTAAAATGAAAGCTAAGAGTGCCACTTGCAATGCAAAACTGTCTCTTAAACAGTGTCAGAGTGAAGAATGTTCTTTTTAATCAGAATAATATTTGCTTGAAATATTGGCTTTGCAGCTCTCCAACACTCTTGAAAATCTATGAGTTTTATCTTCTCAATTTAGGGTTTGGATCTACGCTAGACCATTCTTGTTAAACAGTTCATTTGTCTTTATTTCAAGTCCTTCATTCAATGGAACAGTTGTTTACATGGCAACCACTTTGTGTCTGCTTTGTATACAGTAAATACATAGGTAAAGCCTCACAATTTTTAATTGTTTTACATTTTAGATCTTTTTTGTAAACACATACACAGTGTGTGTGTGTGTGTGTGAGAGAGAGAGAGAGAGAGAGAGAGAGAGAGAGAGAGAGAGAGAGAG
>JADRCD010197133.1:12500-19538 GCA_019843815.1 Montemys delectorum | reverse complement strand
TCTCACTCTTTGTTGTTCTCTTACAAGCAACCTCCCTAGTTAATAGTTAATGATCTATGTTTCTTTTGAGTATATAAACACTTTTGAAATATATAAACTGTTCTGAAAACCATAGTATAGTGTAAAGACATGAAATAAACAATATTACTAATAGCGAGGCTGAGACAGGAGAAGCAAGATTTCAAGACACTTATGTTGTACACATCAAGACACTGTCACAAACAAGCTGAAAGTATATATAGATTGTACAATGTTAGACCTATTTCTCCAATTACCAAATTAGAGAGACCATTGGATGACAATCAACAAATTTCTAATTCCTCATATTATTGGATTTCAATCAATTAGGATATGTTGGTAATATTAATTTTCATATTAATATATTAAGAAAAAGTAAGTGTCACTTCCTGTTGTTTTTATTGTAAGAGGTGAAATTAGGTTTGTGTGGATTTGTTGAAAGATTACCTTCTTGCTTCTTCTGGGGTGTAGTTTTGCTCCTTATGTTGGTGTTTTCTATCTATTATCCTTTGTAGGGCTGGATTTGTGGAAAGATATTGTGTAAATTTTGTGTTGTCATGGAATATCTTGTTTTCTCCATCTATGGTAATTGAGAGTTTTGCTGGGTACAGTAGCCTGGGCTGGCATTTGTGTTCTTGTAGGGTCCATATAACATCTGCCCAGGATCTTCTAGCTTTCATAGTCTCTGGTGAGAAGTCTGGTGTAATTCTGTTAGGCCTGCCTTTATATGTTACTTGACCTTTTTCCCTTACTGCTTTTAAAATTCTTTCTTTGTTTAGTGCATTTGGTGTTTTTATTATTATTATGTGTCTGGAGGAATTTCTTTTCTGGTCCAGTCTATTTGGGGTTCTGTAGGCTTCTTGTATGTTCATGGGCATCTCTTTCTTTAAGTTAGAGAAGTTTTCTTCTATAATTTTGTTGAAGATATTTGCTGTCCCATTACATTGGGAATCTTCACTCTTCTATACCTATTATCCTTAGGTTTGATCTTCTCATTGTGTCCTGGATTTCCTGGATGTTTGGGATTAGGAGCTTTTTGCTTTTTGCATTTTCTTTGACTGTTCTGTCAATGTTTTCTATGGTGTCTTCTGTCCCTGAGATTCAGTCTTCTCTCTCTTGTATTCTGTTGGTGATGTTTGCATCTATGATTTCTGATTTCTTTCCTAGGTTTTGTATGGCCAGGGTTGTCTCTCTTTCTGTTTTCTTTTTGTTTATATTTCCATTTTTAGATTCTGGATGGTTTTGCTCATTTCCTTCACCTCTTTTATTGTGTTTTCCTGAAGATATTTAAGGGATTTTTGTGTTTCCTCTTGAAGGGCTTCTAGCTGTTTACCTGTGTTCTCTTGTATTTCTTTGAGGATGCTATTTATGTCTTTCTTAAAGTCCTGTATCATCACCATGAGAAGTGATTTTATATCTGAATCTTGCTATTCCTGTGTAATTGTGTCCAGGACTTGCTATGGTGGCAGAAGTAGATTCTGATGATGCCAAGTGACCTTGGTTTGTGTTGTTTATTTTCTTACGCTTGCCCTCTGCCATCTGGTTATCTCTAGTGCTACCTGCCCTTGCTAAATCTGACTGGAGCCTGTCCTTCCTGTGATCCTGGTTGTGTCAGAACTCCTCAGAGTCAAGCTGTGTTTGTGATCCTGTGATTCTGGGATCCTGTGATCTTGGGCTTGTTAGGTCACCTGGGAGTGGAGCTTCCTCTAGGTGTTGTGGGACTGGCTGCAGAGCTTGTGCCCAAGATCTACTGTGGATACCAGCCCAGACAGAGTGGAAGGAACCTGAGTCACTGGGCTGGTGGAGTTCCTGTGTGCCTGGTGCCACTGGTTCCAGTTACTCCCAGTGTTGAGACAGATGTTAGTTCCTCCTCACCTCTTATCCTGGGTGTGTCAGAGTGCCTGGGTGTGGAGCTTCCTCTTGGTGTAGTGGGACTGGCTGTGGAGCTTGAGCCCAAGGTCTGCTCTGGACACCAGCCCAGACAGACAGGAAGGAACCCTAGTCACTGGACTGGTGGAGTCTTAAGCTGTCTTTTCACTTACATTGATTGCATTTTGTTTTTTTGTTTGTTTGTTTGTTTGTTTGCTTGTTTGTTTTTTACAGTTTGTAGTCCAACTCCCAGCAATCAACTCCCAACAATGGTCGGTAGCAGCTATGAATGGAAGTCCAAGGATCCAGCAGTTGCTCAGTCCCACAAGGCAAGCAGGCAAAGAAGAGAGCTATAATTCTCTTCTTAAAGAACTCATTTCCTTTCAGAGAGAATGTTTTAACGTCCATAGTACATTATATTGGCAATTTTGATTGAAGTTACAATAGCAAACTCTGCTCTATCATTGAGTTTCCTCCCACTGATATAACCATATGAAATAAGAATTGTAAATCTTTGTGATAAGTCTAACAGTGACATAACTTTCATAATTGTATGAGGGAAATTATTATCTGTAAAATTGTGCACCTCTGCACAGCATCTCTTCGCTGTGTTGGGTGATCTGACCTGATATTTAAGGGAGGTACCTTTACTTTGTCTGGCATTTTACAGGGTCAAATATAGTATGATTTATTCTGTAAATTCAGTGAAATTAAGGAAAATATTATTTGTGTGGGAAGTGAGTTTGTGTGCATTTGTAATAGGCTTTGCTTTGCCTGCAGCAGCAGCTATGCTAGTAGTAAGAACACACCACACTGAAAAATAGAAGTGTAACTTCTGCTGCTGCTCCCTTTATTTATTTTGCTTTGTTGTTCATCACTTTGAAGAGATGAGAATTGGGTTTATTTTGTTATGATACAGCTGCAAATACTCCTCTGCCTAGAAAAGCAGCAAAATACAAATCACCCTTGATATTATTATGAACCCTATCCCAGGTACTTGAGTTTAGTAAATACTTTTAAGTACACTAGACAAAGTAATATATTATTAGGTCACCCTAAAATTTATTTTCAGATGTTCAAAAAAAATCATGACTTTTCTTCTATGGTAACTGACTCCAGTATCCTGTTTCGGGAAGGCTTCTTGCAAATTGGCTTTATTTCACTCTTCACGATTAATGCCTCCACCATATTCACTCAAGCAATAATATCTGCTCCCTGTGTAGAGGAGAAAGTATGAGGATGCAATTACAATGGAAAAGAGAAAGTTAACAATTAATTGACTTATTTTTAATTAGTCAACATTATTTTTTCCATAATGCTACATTATGTCTTTCATATTGTATACCTTTCCTTTCTGAATCTGTCTAGAACTTGAAAGACAAGCCTAACAAGTTTTACTTCTCAGGCTTATTTCTATATGGATTTCATATCTTAAGCTTTGATATAACCTCATATCCACTTTCATCCCTCTTACATTTTATTATTTCACAAAGAAGTCTATTTTTTGAACCACTCACAAAGCATAAATGTGCATGTTCTCCTATCTTACAGAAAGAGAGCTAAATTTGAATTACAAATATCTGACTTTAAATATTAGGCTGGCTTTTTACTTTTACCAGGACTTTTGTAAATTTATGAATGGCTGAGGGTGTTATTTGTAAAACAGAAACTATTTTTTCAAAGAAAGCTACTTAACAACACAATGGAAGAAACTCTGGTTTGGGGTATAACTCAAAAACTTAAGCACAAAAATGGACAAATGCCTATTGTTGTGATATATATATGTATATATACACATATATATACACTCACACACTTATATATACACTCACACACATATATACACACACAACCATATATATACAAAGTTAACAATATATATTCTATACTGTGTTGTTTGGTTGATTTTATTAAAACCAATATCTTCATAGTATTTCTTCATTTATCACAAACTCTTTATCTTCTTTGTTAACTCATTTCTCTTTTTGCCTCATCTTTATATCTTTTTTGATTCTCTCTCTCTCACACAATGCCCTTCCCTCATTATGTCTTTCTTTTCCCCATGTCATAGACAAGACTCATATAACAGTTTTTATTTTATAAGCCCAGCTAACCTATATTAAGTTTTAAATTTTGCCACCATTTGTTCTACTTCTTACACTAAAGGTATACTTTATCATATTTGTTAATTAAAACCTTGTCCAAACTCTATTTTCTGGTGAAATTTACCTTCATTACAGTATTCTAAGTTGTAAATTTTATTTGAATGATCCACACCCCCTTAGAGTTTACAAGGCTTTATTAATTAAATAATGAACAATAGAAGAAGCTCTATCATTCTTGGGGCATCATGCAGACTTGATTGCCACCCTTAGAAAGTTCATATTTTATTTGAAGTTCATGAACAGAGAGACTCCTCTGATTGTGTACTAATTTTATTAAAAATTAAAAAAATGTTTAAAACAGCTATTTATGTACAGAAGTGTTTTGTCTGAATAAATGTATGTTAATTGTGTGTGTGGCTGGTGCCTGAAGAGGTCAGAGAGGATAACAGATCACCTTGGGACTGAACTTATAGATGTCTGTGGTTACTGGGAACCAAACTGGCCTTCTGTGAGAACAAGTGTTCTTAATATCTAAGTGATCTTTTCATCCCAAAATAGACCATTTACATAGAGATTACTTATAGATACTCTTCCAATCGAAATGGCATTCCTAGTGGGGAGTGGTGGGAAAGTAGAGATAAGTTGCATGGTGTTCAAGTACATAGACAAGAGGACAATTTGCAGAAAAGAAAGGCACATAAATGAATTATGTGATATAGAACCAGAATATAGTGGCTACATTGGGTGCATGTTCATATTTTTCAAGGAAATAAAGGGAAAGATGTTTAAATGTGTTATGAAGG
Source organism: Montemys delectorum (assembly GCA_019843815.1). NCBI lineage: Eukaryota > Metazoa > Chordata > Mammalia > Rodentia > Muridae > Montemys > Montemys delectorum. Next base: position 14,743 of record JADRCD010197133.1, on the reverse strand, counting down.
ATGGAGAAGAGAAAAATGTTCAAACTTAGAATGGAGATATTCAAGGAAAAGAACATAATATTCAACAAAGGAAGAATGTTCACTCGTGTACAAAGGAGAGATGGAAGATCTAACAATTATACCTTTGACCTCCCGCTTGCCTCTTATCTCTATTTTATCGTGTCCATTAATTTGGGAAAGCAGAGAGAGAGAGAAAGTTACACCTGTGACTTATGCCTTAGTTTCTTTTTCTGCTGCTGAAATAAATTTTGTGACAAAAGAAAATTAAAGGTTGAAACGTTTGCTTTGCCTCACAGGTTTACAGCACAGAAGATCCAAGTTGAGAAGCCAATTTGACCAGAAATTGACTCTGTGGGTGATATTAAATTTGCATTCAGAATTTTTTTTTTACACAGAATAGAAAACATTGAGAGGGTGGTGCTGCAATTCAGCTCCATTTCTTCATATGCCCATCCCAGGATCCCAGCCAAAGAACGGTTTCACCCACATTGGGTAGTTTTTTTTTTTCCATGTCAATTTATGCAGTCACCATAATCTTCTATAGGCATGGCCAGAAGCCAAACTCCCAGATGGTATTAGATTCGGATAAGTTGACATTTAACACTAATGTGCACTCTTTGATTGGTGGTTTAGTCCCTGGGAGCTCTGAGAGTGCTAGTTAGTTCATATTGTTATTCATCCTAAGGGGCTGCAAACCGTTCAGCTCCATAGAACCTTTCTCTAACTCCTTCATTGGAGGCCCTGTGCTCAGTCCAATGGGTGGCTCTGAGCTTCTACTTCTATATTAGTGGGATGCTGTCAGAGCCTCTCAGCAGACAACTATATCAGGCTCCTGTCAGCCAGCACTTGCTGGCATCCACATAGTGTCTGAATTCTTGATTTGATTCAATTGATTTTAAGCAGGAAATTTAAGGCTATGATTTTAGTTATTTTGTCATGTAATAAAGTTAAAATCAAGAATAGAATGTGCCACCTCCTCATAGAATAGTAAGAAAAGGCTGCATAATAAGGAATATGGCGAGCCTTCATAGTTGCACTGAAAGAGAAACAGGCTTGGGACAAATTTGTGATCAAGGAAAAATATTCATTTTATGTCGGGTTTAAGGATAAAACCAGAGGTGTGCACTATGATAAAGCCAGACCATGTGGAACTGTTGTATTTAACTTATAATGAGCTTATAGAATGAAATACTACTTTGAACTTATTATTGACATTCTTCTGCAACTCCTCCTTTGAGTAGCATCTTATCTGTGAGGTAATTTTCTACAGAACTTTTGTCTAAGAAGGTATAAAAATGCCAAAGTAAAGAAATAAAGTGGTGGTTTGGGGTTGGGGAACTCTGCCTCATTCATCCAAATGTATGTGTGTGGCACTTGAGGCTCAGCCCAATCCACCATTTGTATATATGTATATGTCTGTTTGTCTACATGTATGTACATACATACACATGTAGGTATATATGTATATATAAGTATGCATGAACACTTGTAGAGTTAATGAGGCATGAACAGGGTATGTATGTATATGATGTACATGTGTCTGTGCGGGTTATCTATGTAAACGATTCTCTTCTTTTCCTGTCTTTTATTTCTAGTTCACATAGAATTAACAAACTCTGAGACAACTGCCTGATCAGCTGATCAGCAAGGGGCTAGAGAGTATAAAAACAAAGACCCTGAGTAGACTACCTTCTTTACTTAATCCCTTACTGCTAAACAGCAGGTGTTAATCAATCACCACAGGATAGAGAAGAGTTAAGCAAGATAAATATTACAGAAAGTAAGCAACTTTGCTCTCTCCACACCAAGTTTTGCACCTGCAATCGCAGATACCATTCCCAGGGCTGTCTTCCTCAGAGAACTGGTGCCCTGGCTGTCCCTATTCTGAAGAACTGAAACTCAAGGGATTGAAAAACATTAGCATATACCTTTGTAGGGGGACAGTGTAGGTCAGACTTTCATAATTTGAATGTTTCTATATGCCATCTTCTCATGGTTATAATCATTATAATGCACAAAATTAAATAAAGAATTAATGTATAATAATCAATGTGTCCATGGCTAATGTACAGTATAGTCATGTGTACAAATGAAATAATCTTAATCTATTTTAATGTAGTAAATAATCAGTAAATCATAAATGCCTACAAATATACCTTCAATTGGTATGTATCAAAATTTTGGCAATAATAGCAGTTTGGTGGTTTTAACTTTCCTTATCATGAAGTCAAAAAATTCAATTC